>JABYQS010000052.1:0-216733 GCA_022592435.1 Cerioporus squamosus
GACAACGACAAGAGGGAACATACGTGTCATCTCAGTCTACGAGTTTGTCGTGCGCGCACTCGACGACATCCACCAGAGGCCGAAGGCTCTCCAAATACCGAGCCTCGCGCGCCGTCCGTTCCTCGTCGCTCAGGTTCACCGTGTGACCCCGACCGGCCAGCTCGATGCGCAAGTGCCTCAGACGCATGCCTTGACTGTTCCGGCGGAGCAGCAGCGCCTCCATATTGGCTATCACGGCCTCATCGTTACTTGGCTTGACACAATTGAAGTTGAGCTCTTCGAGAGCCGCGCAGGCGTCGCTGATGTCTGGCTCCCCAATGGCCTCCACCAGGTTGATCTCGAGCGACGGCCGGGCCTCGTATGAGGGCGGAAGGACGCTGAACGCAGAGAGTGTCTTCAGCTTTGGTAAGCAGGACAACATCCGGCGTAGATCGCTGCTCCAGATCTTCAGGTCACCGTCGTTCATGAGGGTGAGCTCGGTTATGGAGTCATTAGCGGCAGCAAGCTCCTCCATATCGTCCGTGAAGTTCGGGAGGACCGTTGAGACGCTCTCTGGGTCGGCCTCAATCGCGAGGGCCATCGTGCGCTCGCCGGCATGAGCGAGCAGGTAAGCCACATGGACTGAGAGACACAAGTAAACGCTTGTCAGGCGGTTGAAGAGCGGCAACCCGGACTTGTCCTCGGGAAGAACGGTGAGGAACCCTTCCTTTACTAAGTCTGAAACAAATCGTAACTCGTCACCGTCGCGCATGTTGATAAGCTTCGTGAGGCGAACGTCCGTCGACGCCGGCACGGTGAGCCCACTGAGGAGACGTGCGACGTACTTGTCGATGTCCTCAACGACCAGACGCCTCAGCGTCGGGGCGAGAGCGACGACCGGTAGCGGATCCAAGGTATCGAGGTCAACGAGAGTGTCGAAGTCCTCTTCAAATGGTCGGAAACGAACAAGTGTGATGGTTTGAAGGTGGTGACAGTCGCCAAGGAACCGCACGAACTCGACGATGTTGCAGTGCGGGGATATGCTGTCACGAAGCTCTATATGCGTGAGTCGCGGCGGCGATAAACCATACGGGCCACGTGGGAGGGGTCCTTGGAGTCCAACACCCCGCAGTGAGAGCTCTCGAAGTTCTGGATAAGAATCGAGAGAGAGCTGGAGCATGAACTCCTCCTCCTCCTCTACAACGGCGGGAGTCTCATCTTCATCGTCATCGTCATCGTCCATCGGATCGAGCACGGGATTTAACCACATGTTGAGGGTATGGAGACCCGGCATCGGATGTTGAATGAATTTATCGACATGCGAAGCTTGACTGCGACGCAAGTCTTGGACGTGAAAGGAAGCTAAGCGGGGGCGGTGACGGAGGAGCACCTCCATATAGGGCGCAACATTGTGAGGGAAGTAGATGTCGACTTCGATAGGTAGCTCCTTGGATCTCGAGAGAACGAGCTCCACGTGCTCCATCCTCGTCTCGGGAAGGACGCGTACGAGCCACCAAAGCATCGGCGTCGCGCATACGATAGAGTGCCAGTGACGACACACGGCAATCATTGGATACCACGGTAGATGGCGCTGCCTATAGCCAACGAAAACGGCGGAGTATTGGTTTTTCGGAGGGGATCCATGAACGTAGCGGAAGATGGTTATCAAAAGTTCAGTTGGAAGACGGTTGACAGGTCGACTGGCGTTGATCATCGTGCTCGTCTCCGTGATGCGCTTGTCGAGGTTCTGCGCGCTGCTGCAGCATGTCCGACAGGGCTTGCTCTGCGTCAGAGATAGCAGAAGGCGCCACCATATGAGAGAGATTCACAGGAATCTTGGAAGTATTACTGTCGTTGGGCTGAGATATGGGTGACGGTGCATCGTCCATCCTTTGTTCCATGACGGGGCTTTATGTAACTGTGTCCCTTCCGAGATCTATTGCTGACTCAGTCCTTCAGTGATAGCGCGGCAACACCGTTGCAATTCGCATACCTTGACGCGGCCTCAGCTCTCCCGGCCGCGTTCTATTCTAGTGTATCGAACCAAGTCGTCCAGGTGTGAATTCGAAACAGCTGTAGTCGCAAGTCGGTATCAAAATGAAGACTTTCAGCAATGCCATGAGAATCACACCTTCTGAACCGAGATTAAAGTCACCGACGGTGTTTTGAGATGAAGTCCACTAATGCCTGGTAAGACTTGAAAGTAATCTGGGTGGACGAGTCAGAGTATGGTCCCTGCTGTGAAATCAGACTCACGCGCTGGCAAAGTGTGTTGTTCGGATTCTTGACGAGGAGAGAGGTAGGCTTGGTCGACGCAGTACGGAACCAGAATTGACACGCGCTTGCGTAAAGACTGCAAGTACAGAGAGAAACCGCGATTACGCGGAGATGGATGCGGACCAAGCTCGACTTCGGCGTCCGCACACGAGTGCTCACGAGCGTCTGAGTTTTGTGGGATTCGCACCGAAGCGATCCACTGGCGCCCCCCGAGACATAAGTACGTACCGCTGCATCTGACCGTTTGCCAGTGAAGAACCACCAGCACCTCCACAGCTAGCTCTTCAAAGGGTGAGCGTGCTGCTATGATAACAATTGCAGAATTATGGAGCCTCATTTCTGCGCAGTACTTACCCTCAAGTTCCGACATAACTTCTGCAATATCGAAAATGACGAGCCGACTGCCGAAGCTCGTCGCATTTGACCTCGAGTACGTGTTCAGCTCATCGGCGGCGGTGCATACGAACGCATGCCAACCGCAGCCCAGCTACACGCTCTGGGACCTGTGGATAGACACCCATGTAGACCGTAAGTCCAAGTCCGAGTCGCAGCCGCCCCTTCTCAGAAGCCCACACTGACCTGACTCGCCATCGTACAGCTCCCATCCGACGCGTCGGTGACACCACAACGAGCTGCGGGACAGGTATGTACACAGAACCCTCCAAACCGGCTCCGTATGCCGCACTGTAACTCACACTCGCATACTACTCGTGTACTCGGGTTTCAGACATAACCGAAGATCAAGTTCTATCGCGACGTTCCGGAGATCCTGCATCGTCTCCGAGAAGGCGGCGTGACGATCGCGGCGTGCTCAGCGCACCCACGCCCCAGATCTGTACGCATATCCTGCTGCTATCGCAGGCCCTCCTGTGCAGTCACTGAAGCTTGAACGCTGGCGCGCTCCCGCAGGGCACGGCAGGCTCTCGGGCTGCTGCTCGTTCCGCCACCCGCAGGACACAAGAACGAGGCGCCGACGCCCGCGGTGAAGTTCTTCGACCAGCTCGAGATCTATCCAGGTATGTATCGCCCGCCCGATGGAATCCTTATTGTGTCACTGTTTTGTGGCGGCTGAGCGGCCGAACTCAATATCAATACAGGCTCGAAGATCAAGCATTTCAAGGAGCTGCACAAGAAGACCGGGATTCCGTACTCCGAAATGGTGCGCCTTGTACAGTCCTGCCTGCCCTCGCCGATCATGTTCCCACACGGAGCCTAACCGCCCTTGTCCTCGGGTGTGCATACTACGGGTACAGCTCTTCTTCGATGACGAGCACAGGAACAAGGAGGTCGAGTCTCTCGGTGCGCGTCCCGCCCTAGTACCAGCGGAGCTTCTAGCTGATCGCTTTGGCCTTCGGCGCGCAGGAGTCACGTTTTGCCTGTCGCGCGGCGTCAGCGACCGCGAGTTCGAGCACGGGCTCGCTGAATGGCGGCGGCGCCATCCAGTCGAGGTGGCGGAGGATGCTACCGGGACGGGCGGGGACGAAAGCGGCTGACGAACGGTAGCTGAAGCTTTCTTCCTGGTCGTACTTCTAATGCGGCTCGAAGATGATCACGAATTCCGGTAGAACGTATTGACCTCGGTCTCAGGCCGGCGAATGTGGATCTGAAGCTTGAACGTCTTCTGTGTTTATGACTCCTGCGACTTCTTTCCCCTCGACCAGTCGCCAGGTGAGTCAGGTTTGAGGCATCATGCTGCTCTCATGCTGCACCGTCGCTCCCACTGCGACCATCGAGATGGGGCCATAATTAAGGTCCGCAGAGGCGCATTCCATCCGAGCTGCGGAGATTCAGTTAGACTCTTGAGGCCTGAGTGATGAGATTCAGGCTCGCAGCCGCCACAGATGATCACGACCACAGAAGACAGCCCGAGCGAATGCCCGACTCGGCGTACTCGGATCGACTCGCGCGCCCGACTTGTCAATCGAACCACACTGCACTGCAACTCTCCTGTCTCGCATACATCCACGCAACCCTGTCTTCTGCCCCTCGACGTCGACGCCCACACACGACTGCGGACTTATGCTTACCGCATACACAAACCCAACTCATCGCATATATGGAAACCAGTTCCCTGCCTGCTCATGAATCAACTTCGCCGAGGCCAGACCCATTCGAGAATGAGCTGATAAATCGTCGACTCACCAGATTGCACCAGAGGTTTTTCTTGTGAATTGCTGACATCGGACGTGCGTCCTTACCAGGACCTCCTCCGGTCGGCATATCGGTTTCGGAGTAAGGGTACCTGAAGCTGCAGGGCGACATCCGACCCTCCTCACTTCGACTTAGCTTCAATCCGATTCATGAACTTACCGCACGGGCGCGGCTCACTTCCCTCATACCACTCACACGTCGAGTCCTCCCGTCCTCTTCCGAGTCATGAACCATGGCTTGTCCCGCAGATGCAACCCAGGAGGGTGCGGTCGTACTCGGTGAGTGCTCAGTCTTCGATGTATCGCGACTCAAACTCTCCGAACTCTTGGTCCATTTCGGTTGATCCTATCTGCATCTATCCACAACTATCCCGCAGCCGAGAACACCGCAGAGTCGCAGCTTCTCACTTCTCTGGGCACAGGGAAACACGCGCTTGCTATCCGCTTGCTGTGCCATGCATCTTCCAACGCTCGGAGTTACTCGTTCTCGGGTGATCCGTTATGAGCTGGTTCCAAGGACGTCTCGGAGTCATGTTCTCCGTTCGGTAAGTGGTCCTCGTGAGGCGCTCCTTCACGTCGCTTCTGGGCTACTTGGGGCACTTGAGGCGCGTGCTAGGGCAGCCTCAAGGTGGGTGTACCCACAATTCTCTCCATTCATTCCATGTTCATTCCAACCCTATTCGTGCGCTGTCGGGCTAATCACCAGGTGTCGCGGGAGTAGGGCGCAAAGAGATAGAAGCGACCCACGTCTATTGTTGCGCACGACGCCACAGCCCTGGAAGCGACAGACTGGGAGGTGTGAATAGGACGTAACCGTACGCAGGACGTGCCGAACACTGCGCCGCGTGATGAGACGTGAGAGCCACGAGGCCGAGCGGTGAGTCCAGCATCTGGACAGGATGACAGGCTAACGGAGCTAGTGCTGATATCTAGGTCCTGGACATCGTCGAAGGGAGTTGGAAGATTGAGACGCTGCACGAAGACGATGCGATCAGGAAAGTAGACGTCTCATCCGACTGTTTGTGACAGGAGAGTGCAGGCATCCCGGACGGTTGCTTGTCGGGCTATGCCGCAGGGCTGAGACGCCGCGGAATCAATTGCGCAGGCACAGCCCGGCGGGACTGATGACTACGTCGCCTGGATGCGCTTTACCGCACTTGGACTCGCGGCGTCTCTGCCCGCAACAAAAGGCATCGCAAAATTCTCCTCCTCCTCCTCCTCCTCCTCCTCCCTCTACAAAAGGCTTTGTGCCGTCGATACCCCGTTTAATGTTCCTCACTTTCTCAGCTATTCTCTTCGTTACTTCTTCGAGTCCAGCATGTCGCACAGGCCATCCTCCGCCTCGCCGCTGCCCGACCGCAACGAGGTCAATATGACGCGCGAGCTCCTCCTGGGGGCCTTGCACGACCTTTCTCTTCGTCTCGCTACCTACTTCCCGTCTACTGTGCGCTTGGTCGTACACGGCGGCGCAGTAATGGTCCTCCATCCGCAACTTGCGTGTCGCGACATGACCCGCGACGTCGACTACCTCCACCGCTCCTTCGAGGCCGAGTGGATGGCGCGCGGTGTCTCCGACGCCGGTCCGCGCCTTCTCACTTGCATCAAGGCCACCGCGCGAGCGTTCGGCCTCGGTGCAGACTGGATGAACGCGTGCGCCGATGTTGCGCTTCCCATGACAAGAGAGTACGTCGTCGTTCATGCCTGTCGCGTCGTGCCACCAAGAGGCGCCTAACTGACTCATCCCGCCCCGCCGCAGTATGTATGGGAAACCCTTTGACCCGATCTCTTACGACGCGCTATCTGCAAACAACATGAAGATGAACACGATCTTCACCTCGCCCGGCCTTGTGCTTGTTGGCGTGAGCTGGTCGTGGGCCGTCGCTCTCAAGCTTGTGCGCTACGAGAAACACGACCCGCACGACATCGCGAGCATCCTCCGGCTCGGCCACAGACAGCGCAACGTCAAGTGGACGCGGTCCTTGCTCGAGCAGTGGCTCATCGCCATGTGCAGCGCGATGGGCTACACCGCCTACACGCCGTACCAGATGGAGACGACACGGCAAAAAATGCGTCATGCGATCGCTCTCGCATACCAGCAGAACATCTACCCGCCCCAGTTCCAGCGCGCCGTTTACGCGCACTGAGCGGGGGGCTTGGATACCCTAGATGTGCGCTCTCTCGGACTTCTCGCATTCGCGTTCGCGTTCCGTGCATGTGCCTCGTGTGTCTGATGCTTTCTGTATCGTTATCCTTCTTCGTCGCTTTCTCGCTCTGCTTTAGATCCCGCTTCCTTCTCGTCCTTCGTCCCTCGTCCCCGTCCCCATCCTCTACCCTCTGCGCTATCCCCTATTTTCATCCACCCTACATTAGTATTAGTGCTCATGACATTCTACGACCGCCTTCGATACCCTAATGCCCTACGGTACTCACGACCGTGACGATAGCATTACGAATTTACGACCCGTTCCATCTCCTCACTCTGCGCGTGTGTGCCGCGTGCGCTGCTCTCGCGCGATGCCCTGCGCCCTGCCTTCTCAGCCACATCTCCCAGCATGCGTCCCGGTGGAACGGATACAAAGTCAATCGCCAACTCGCGCGTGTTCCCGTACGTGAGTGCCGTCACTGCGCGCGGAGTGCGGGAACGCCATGATTGCACGCGAAGGGAGCAGTGAATGTCAACTATCAGACTTCGGCGTTCCGTACTAACTACACCGCGTCCGCCGTCCGTACAGTAAGCGTCTTCTCATCTGCAGGAATGTCCATGTGTGCTTCTCGCGACGGTCACCCAGCTCAGCGACCCGATGCGCTGCGTATAGCGTGTACATGAACCCCAAGGGGATCAGGGAGACATACCCGGTACCCGGCCGACACTCTCCGCCTCTCCTGACTCCTCCTATGTGATCCATGCGCTTTTAACCGGAGCGCCACCCGTCTCCGTGGGCAGTGCGCGGTGAGCGTTGGGCGGCGAGCGGCGTGGAATTGTGGGTGACCGCGGGCGACCGTGTCTCCCTCCCGGAGTCCGTGTCATGACCGGATGACCTGTTCCCACTTGCGCAGACAGGAGTACGCGTTGTAATCTGTCGATGGAAGAGAGAGCGATGCAACTCCGGTCAGCATAACGTCAACGTCAACGGTCGAGCTCGCGACGACGGTGGTCAGTCAGGACTCAGGACGAAGCGTCCCATCCGATGTCCGACATCCCGACCTCCCGACATCCCGACATCCGAGGCACCGCGTCTCGAGACGTCGGAGCGCCCAACGCGCAGTGTCCTCCGTCTCACGCAACGTCCGGAATGGCGGTGCCGCGTCCCGTGTGGGCACTCAGGATATGACGGGCGAAGGAGACTCAGAGGGAGTTGAGGCCCTGACTAGTGGACTCACCGAAGCTGTCAAACTGCGTGCAAGTGCAGTTCTTCGCGCGCCGGACCTCGCCGCTGCGCGGACAGTGCGCGAAGGGCGGGTGCTGGTACCCGATGTCGTCGAAGAAGTGGATCTGGTCCTTGCGCGCGAAGAGCGCGGCGCCGATGCTGTGGACGGGTGCGTCGCCCCAGCGCTGTTGGGTGGTGGTGGCGTGTCAGCTCAGCATGTAGGTGTGGTGTGATGTGGGATGAAGGGCAGGGAGGAGTGGGGAAGAGGATGTGGTTGCCGATCGCGTGGTGTGCGGGTGTGGGGGTGGTGCATGGCCGTGAGGGATCGGATAGCGGGGACGCACCTCGTAGTAGAACCCGCCCTTCGACTCGAGGTGATTGAAGAACTTGCTGTACGCCTCGCCTCGCCAGAAGTCCAAGTTGGCGATTTCGAAGTTACTCCAGACTGCGTGACAAGTCATGTCGGTTTGCTGACATGGCCATGAGGTGGAGGATACGTACAGTGACACATGTTGTAGCTCGTGCCGCCATCTTCTGAGAGGTACCTCATCGAGTTGTTGGGTGCGAGGTACTCCGGGTGGATATCGATGAACTCTGCAGGAACGAGGTCAGTACTGCGACCTCCTGCGGTGGCGGAACGGTCTCCACCTTTCACCGCATCCCAGAGCGTCGGAACTGTCTGTGGCCACTCGTACAACGCCACCGTGAACCCTGTGAGCAGTGCGTAGTCAGTGTGTGGTCAATATTGTCACCCTATGACACGCACCATATAGCTTGTCGTTTTCCTCCATGAACAGGAACGGATCAAAGTCCGTCTCGCAGAGGAAGTTGACATTCGGTCTGATGAAGCCTCAGCGCGCGGTAAGGGACAGGGCACGAGAGACGGCAGCTCACTCCACACGCCAGTACCACTTGTACTTCTGCACCAATGGGTGCCTGTAGAAGAACTACCGCTCCTGTCAGCGTCTTGCATACGGAACGACCACCGAGGAGTCGCTTACCCCGGAGTTGAACCGGCACATATTCCGGTATCTGCGATGGGGCCGAGTGAGGTGAGGTGAGCGAGCGCGTTGCGGGCCGAACTCACGGAACGCTGCCTGCAACGTCATACGCGGTCAGTGAGGGCTAGACGACACGGTGAGTTAAGGCGGAACTAACCTCCATAGATGACGCCATCCTTTATCAGGTGCTCCCTCCCTGCCGTCGCCTTCTCCTCGTCTATCCAGTCCGGCTGGAACCAGTGGTCGTGGGGGATGAGGCCGAAGGACACTGGCCCGGAGATGATCGCGCTCATCTTCCTGCATGACACGATACACGAGAGAGGTTCGAGTTCGCGCTTGACGACGTGTCTAGAAGGGGAGGGACTCACTCTTTGAACTCGTCCGTGAAGGGCACTTCGTTCAGGAAGACCCAGGGATACCCGAACCGCTTGTTGAAGCGGTCTTCGAGTTGCTGCACGCTCGAGAGCGCGCCTTCCAACTCGGAGTTGCGCGCGAGCATGAGGAGGACGGCGTTTGCTCTTCGTGTGGTGTTTGAGCCGAGCTCGTATTCAGTGGGGGAAGTGGAGACGTCGGATGCGGTCCAGTTACCCGTCGTCCATTGGAGATGTGCACGGACGTTTGAGACGGAGGTTATGTGAGCGTACTCTGGACGCAGATGTCGCAGGACAGCATGTAAACTGATCTGCAATCACCGGTGCCGCAAAGTCAGGATAAACATGCATGCCAAACTCTAGCAGACGGCTACTCACCAGGAACGCCGTGGCAATTCCTAGCCAAAGCGCGGTGCGATTTACCTGGCATGCTCGGTGCCGAAGTGTGCGTGGGTAGCATTCTCTGCAAGGAGTGGGAAGAGGTAGTCGGGGAACCATGATGATGGAGGGATCCCTTCAGGGAACAGCGGGAGGATAAGGGCAGTAGAGTTTACACCGCAGCATCCCAGAACTGTCATCCCACATACGCAATTCCATCGCGCAGTCCACAATTCAGACTGCGCAGCCAGCATGGCCGCACGACGTTCGGAGCCGGAGTTTCAAGGTTCGGAGGTCGATCATGCGCGCCTTCTCTTGCGCTACTCCGGGATATGGAGGACCGTAGTATGCACGACGACGCAGATCTTCGTTCTCACTCAAGTGTGGGGAGAGGCAATCTCTTGGGCAAGAGCCGCTTACCGTATCGCGGGCGGTTGGTATGACAGATGGTGGTCTCTGCGTGAGGGTTATTCTTGGTCATAGAGCGCCATGCTCTAGCGGCACTACGGCGCTCTTGCAGCATCGAATTCAATATGCGTATGGTATTCAATGACTGGGCTGAAGAAGAGATGGGCATAACACTTACGGGGGTAGGACTGTCTTGGTAAAAGGGCGAGCGATGGTCGCAGGGAGAACCTCTCCCGGCAGGCAAATGCGCAGCAGCCGCAGCTTGCAGGATAGCTTTCTTCCCGCAGCACTAGGCAGCACTCTGCCAGAAGAGATCTATCATTAGTACACCCTGAGCAAGAAGAACATACACCCGGTAGATAGACATCGTTCGGAGGCTTCGAGGCGGATGCGAGACATGGCAAGACGAAGTGGCACCCGAATGTCGGGTCACTGGGTAGAGATCGTCGGTTGTAGGAGTCCAGGTAACGCTTCTGTCACTATGTAGCACGGAGTATACATGGGTTGTGAGTTGGAACATCGGAGGATCGAAGGACGGTGTAGTGGTGGTTCGACGTTCAGTAACGATTCCAGAGTTCATCGTGTTGCATGGGGTCGGCAATTGCCGGGGATGGTACAGCAGTCCCCCTAGCCTGCAACTTGTCTCAACTTGTACATATGTTACCGTGTATGCAACGTCCTCACCACACCTGAAAGGCTTCGTAAGTCTGGATCGCACTATGGAAAGATACATCTTACCTTGTCGAGATCATCACCTGACGGGTCCGAGGCATCTCGCCATTCTTCAATGCTAAGTATACGAACGCTCGACTGCAGCACCTGGGTGTAAACTGCCCGCCGCTGCAGCAGCTCGGCCTCGCTCAGCCTGGTGCCTCTAAACGCTTCGACCGGCTTCAACAAGATGGCGATCTCATCCAGTGGAGCACCGCGCGCGGTCCTTGCAGTTTGCGTCGCTGCGAGTGCTTCGAGAAGCTCTGCATCTCGGTCAGAGTCCTCGGTCACCAGCTGAAGCGCAACCAATCCGGGGCACATAATCTCGTCTGGCGCATGCGGCACTGGCGCGCGAAGGGCCTTGAGCAAGTTCCGACACGCGTCCTCGCCGTCCTCGTCATCCACCGTAGTGTCTGTGATAGCGATTCTCCGGAGGTTAGGGAAAGCGAGCAACGCAGACTGCCACCGTGCCTCCGTCAGCAGGTTCTCGCCGTGTCCCTCGACCCGAAGCTCGGACACCGGGGCTCCTGCGAAGGCGCTGCGCAGATCGCCCAGAAAGTCCACGACCTCGGGCGGCTCCTCCGGGAGCCAAGCGGTGATGCCTACCACCGTCCCTATGGAAGTACGCCCGACGAGGTTGTAGACTTCCCAGTGTCGCATGCGAACGGTGATGGACTGGACGAGGGAAAGGATGGGCAGGACAGCCCGGTCGCGCGGTAGGGAATACACGGCCGTCACTGGAGTTTCAGGCATGCTGTGCGGAGGAAGATAGCGGCGACGGCGGATGACGTGAATGTTGAGGTCTGCGGGAAGCGGTGCCATGTGCGAGAGGAAGTGGGATATGTACGTCGGGAAGTCTTCTAGCGTGAACTTGCGCAGCGTGGATGGGAGCCTAAGCGACCGTTCGATCGTGAGGGAGAACTGGACGCGAATTAGTGAGAGCTCCTCGAGTGCGGGATGCTGGGCCAGCCACGTCAGGAAGGCTGCAAGAGAGATGTCACCAAGGACGATGCAGTATGACAGCTCCAGACGCCTGAGCGTAGCGAACGCTGGGAAGCGTAGCGAAAACCCGACGGTTCTCTGCAGTGACATGTCTAGAAGACGGGGGAATTGTTCCGCCTTCGGGAACCAGAAGAACGGATACCGGATAGGGTCACCCTCCTCGTCCTCCTGTTGATTGGGGTTGAGCGGGCTGAGGTTCTCGGCTCCGTCGTGCCCTTCATAATCCCACTGCAAGACCAGCTCCTCGAGGCTCGGCATATAATGGTACAGGAACAATGTCAAGGAAAAATCCGTTACGATGTTCAGCTCGCGGAGCTTCAGAGATCGGATTCGATGCGCGTGGGGAGCGAGGAGGTCCGTGACCGAGGTTAGCCGTTTGACCGGCCATGATATCCTGACGTCCACCGGCATCTCCCCAGAGAAGGCGAGACTGTATCGTAGTAGAGTTGTGTCCAAGTGCGACCAGAGGTCTATGTCCCGCCAAAGCACGGGGGAAGCACGGGCAACAGTCGACCAGTGCTTGCACACGCGGAGCAGGTCGTACCACGGCGCACACTTTACGGTGGCATGTGGTGACCGCTTCATCCGCTTCACCTCATTCTGAGTATGTCGGAATATCTCCAAGAGAACCTCGTTAGGCAGACGATGTATGGCACATGGCTGCTCCTGGTACATATGGCTGCCAGCTGGCAGAGTCGCCATTTCAGGATCGTATCCTGGTAGATCGTACATGAGTGATAGCTCCTCTAGATATTGAGATGCAGATGTACGTTACAATCTTGTTAGTTGCCTGTCCCAATATGCTCAAAGGCCGGTTCCGATTGCAGGAGGAAGTGGAGGATCCTCACGGTTGAAGGCGACTACTACGATAAGAAATCGGTAAGTAGAAGAACATCCTAAGCAATTGTGATGACCGGTAAGTAACAGGCGCCCTGCCCTAAACAAGGTCTCTAACATCGGTGGGTTGGCGCCTATGTCCTCATCCTCAGCTTGAACCTGGTCCACACATGTGATGAAGGTCCTCAGCGTAAGTGAAACAGAAGCATATACCAAGTGTTACCCTTGAACTCACTTATGTTCCAAATCCGTAGGGAAAATCTGTAACGGAGAGACTATCGTATGGGATACTGAGCACTACTGTCAGTACTGAACAGTGCCAGTGAACACCGATGGCGGGATTTGTAAGTGCGATGACATCAAAACATCATATCTTGGCAACTCATGCGTGCATATTCTCTAGGATGTAGCAGAATGCCCCAATGACACGGCAGCGCGCCGGGCCATCTATCGACTTCCAGACGAACTCCTTGTCGAAATATTCCGGCACGTTCAAGCATCGATCAGCTCTTGGAGTCAAGCACGCAAGTCAAGGCCATGGTACATCCTTCTCCGAGTGTGCAAGCACTGGTCCGACGTTGTGCGCTCTTCGCCCGCTCTTTGGCGTGTCATAGACCTTAGAGGGCGGCCGGACCTGCTCCTTCTCAAGTACAGTCTCACCTACTCCGGCGACATGCCCGTCGATCTTGCATTCACCTTCATGAACGAATCATTTACCGCCCTCACGCCGCTCATTGCCCCACATACCCGTCGGATACGTACACTCAAGCTCGATGAACTCAATACCATCACCGATCACGCCCTCGCGACGCTACTCTATCATACCATGCCGATGCTAGAGGAACTCTTCTTGTCGTTCCATTCCGAGGGTCACGACGGCGAGGACGAGGAACTCGAACCCCTTGTTCCCGATCAGAACGAGGATGAAGACGGCGATCCCATCCGTTACCCCTTCTTCTGGTTTCCGAAGGCTGATCAGTTCCCCCGCATCGTGCACCTCCACCTCGGAAGATCCGTCGCCTTCTCCTTGCGTTTCCCCATCCTCCCGTCCTTGAAACGTCTTGAGCTTCGCGTATGCATCGTGGTCGGTGACGTCTCGATTGCGGATTTCGTTAAATACCTCGCGCAACATCCAGTCCTCGAAGAGCTGTCCATATCCCGTCTCAATGTCTCCCTTGCCGACGGCGCGTCCCTCCGTCTTCCCAGGACCCTGCGCAAGTTTGAGCTGGAAGACTACCCGCTGCGCATCTCGGGATTCCTCTCGAAGCTCGCGGCTCTCCCTGCTGACCTCTACGTGGGCCTCCACCGCCGCTTGCGCTACGTGGGCACTGATCCAGAGATCCTTTCCACCACTGTGCACTCGCTTCCCGGAGACCGAAGCGTCCTCCCCATCCTTACGCTAGTCGAGACGATCACCGTTCGCCAGATATGGTGGGAGGAGTACTGTATCATCGGACGGACTCCGACTGGAACCACCATCGAATTGGCCGCCGACGTCCCGGAGCACCTCCCGGAACCGCTCGATTTCCTGGGCGACCTGCGGGACGCGTTCGGGCATGCGCCGGTGACCGAAATCCGCGTAGAGGGCCACGAGGACCACAAGCTCACGGAGGAGCAGTGGAAGCGCACGCTGCTCGCCTTCCCCCGATTGCGGAAGATCGCCGTGACGAACACAAGCGCAGAAGAAGACTCGGACGCATCAATCGCTCTTGTCAAGGCTCTTCGCGCCACGAAGACCATGGTCGACGGCGTCCCGCTTTGCTCGCAGCTGGAAGAGCTCGAGTTGGCGGCCGTGGATGCTGCACGGGACGCGGAGCTTGCGAAGGAGATCGCAGAATGCCTGACATTCCGGAGGTCGGCTGGGACGCCGTTGAAGAGCTTGCTCGTTCACTTGAAGACTACCTGGCGTACCAAGAAGGCAAGTGCTGGATCTTTCGAGAAACGAGAAGAGCTGTACTCGTCTGTCGTCGGTCCGTTAACCGACGTGCTTTCGTTCGAGCATGCACCGCACAGAAGGGCAATGGTTGTAGAAGAGGTATGATGGTTCGGCACCGCGTTGTATCTCCCGGGGCTGACATCATCTACGCGCAGGAGTCAGGCGAAGATTCTGAATCTGCTTCAGGTTCCGGATCCACCGACCATTCCTCAGGCTCCGTCTCTGAGTCTGAGTCCGAGTTGGAGGGAACGAACTCGGATATGGAGGCGTCGGACATGGAGGCATCGGACTGAACAATTTAAAGTCGATCTACATATGCCTATTTGGAGGCGTCTAGGGGAATCTAAGTACGCAGACTAGAGATGAGTCCTAGAAAATCAATGGAATGAGGCATCGTACATTTATCGCAGGAGTAAATTGATGACGAGGAACGCGACCATTAATCATCCAACTTGGAAGAACTTGAAGTGTGATACTGGGTAACGCCGTGTTACTCGTGACCCCGTCACCCTGGCAAAAAATAACGCAAGCCAACGTCGTGGCTCTCCTGCTGCCAGTGACCCACAACGAGTTCAGCGGCGTCAGTCACACTGATTCTGTCTGTAAGTCTTCACTCTTTGAAGTGCCATCTTTGACTGAAACATCATTGTACAGGCCGCTGTACAGTGTTCGCAAATCGCGACACGTCAGAGTGGTCTTGTTCCCACGTCGACTCGCTCACTGGCACGCAGGCTTGTTGAGATTACCATGGCGAACAAGAAGGCCAAGTCCATGATTCTGCAGCTCCCAGAAGAGATCTTGGTGCAGATCTTCCTCCTCGCACAGGATCCTTGGGAACGCCCGTGGTACCGTTTGCTATGGGTGTGTCGACGCTGGTCCGCCATTGGTCGAGGTGCTCCCATCCTTTGGCGCGAGATCAGCATACGGGAACGGCCCAACGTCGCGTTCCTTGAGACGTGTCTTCGGAACTCCGAAACGACCCCCATCGACGTCACCTTCTCCCAGACCGTGGATTTTGCCACCTCGCTAGCCCTTCTGGCGCCCCACATCGGCCGACTGCGCGGCTTGCACCTCGCTGGGATCAAGGACACGAAGGATGCTGTAATCCATAGGCTGTTGTCTGAAACTATGCCGATGCTCGAGGAACTGAGCATCGCCTTCACTTCTTCTCCCCCAGAGCTCGATCTCGGCGAGTTCTCTCCCCGTTACGAGGAGGACACGGAGCTATTTCTCTGGGCTCCACGCGTTGAGCAATTTCCTCGACTTCGAAGCCTATCCCTTGGCCGCGCTGTATCCATTCAAGGTTCCATGCCTGTGTTCCCGACGCTTAGAAAGCTCGACTTCCACGACTTCCTCCCTGCGCCGTTCACCCTCCATGAATTCGCAAACTTCTTGCTGCAACACCCTGACCTCGAGGAGCTCTCTGTGCGCAAATACCGTCCCACCATCGAGAAGATCCATGCGCCCTTCGCGTTGCCCGGCAAGCTCCGCAAGTTTTCGCTTGAGGACAACGCCCACTACGCCAAGCCGTTCCTCTCCTCGTTCTTAATCCCGCCCGACGTGGACGTCACTCTTATCCGCGCACGCGATTACATGGACCACGGTGACTTTGGGGCAGACCTCGACGAGATCACGGACAACCTGGACGTCCCGGGTATGCAGACGGCTACGCGGCTGCTTCCCGACGACCGCTCTCTCTTACCCATCTTGCCGCTGGTACACAAGGTCGTAGTGCGCCGCGAGTTCGAATCTTTCCACTCCATAATCGGTACCACGCCTTCCGGGAACATTGTCGAGCTTTCCGGCCGCGCGTCCGACGACGATGAAATGGACGTGAGGGACGGCCACAAGCTGCTAAGGGATGTCGTCTCTATATTCTCTGGAGCTCCCATCGTAGAACTATGCATTCAGAGCCACGGATCGTCGCGGATCGAGGAAGAGGACTGGATTCTCGCGCTGAACGCGTTTCCGACCCTGGAGCGCCTGTCGATTCTGGGCACCGGTGGGGGAGAGTGGGATACGCGCTACCCTCTGCTGGACGCGTTGCAATCCGTCCCGCGCAAGAAGTCGCGGGGAAAAAAGAAGGGGAAGGCGATCTCGGGCGCTCGGGTCCCTGCTCAGTGGCCTCAGCTGAAGTCGCTCACGATCGTCTCGGACGCTTTGCGCCATGAAGACGAGGAGCTTGCGGAGGCGCTCGAGTCGTGTCTCAAAAATCGAGTGGAACGCGGGTGTCGCTTGCAGGAGCTTCGCCTGGTTCTGAAGTACTTCTACTTTCATCGTCCCGACGATTGGGACAGAGTGGAAAGCGATGATGACGACCACGACGAATACGAGGCCGATAGCAGCAAGGACGAGGAAGAGACCGATAGCAACAAGAACGAGGTCGATGGCTACAAGGACAAGGTCGATGGCTACACTGAGGGCGAGCTTGATGGCTACAAGGACGAGAGCGAAGACGACCGCGTCAGTGAAGATGGTGGCGAGAACAACGCAGAGAATATGCAGCGTAAGGAGCTATATGCAGGGAAGCTTCAGAATCTTGTTGAGCACCTCGAGTTTGAGTTTGTCAATAGGTGGTGAGGAGACGCGTCGTGCTTGGACCCAATATAAGATTGTCGCTTTGACTCACATTAAAACTGTACATCCATTCAGTCGACGCCTTCTTCAGTACCACGGATGATACATGTGATGACAGCGACAGCATACATATCAGAAGGATGTCTAACAGGTGCGCCTGCGAATCTCTTTGACTGCTGACCCATATGCCTTCATCAGCTATGAGAACGGGAGGACCGATACCACATCATTTACGCTTCTTGTCTAGCTTGCCCCACCAGTCTGTCTTCTTCGGGTTCCTCGCTACAGCATCCCAGCCCCGATCTGCACCGGTGTACGTCCTGGAGAGCTGTCCTGCTACCGCAGCATAGAAACGAACCTTATCCTCGTTCTTCAAGACTGAATACCCCTTCACGAGCCGCGCAAGAACCTGTTCCCAGAGGTTCTCGTCGACATAGCACTCGCGCATGCATAGGTCCCACGTAACCTGCGCAAGTCGGAGTCCGTCCATGTCCTCCTGACCGTCCGCATCAATCTTCGGAGGCCGGACTGGAGCCATTGTGCAAAGAGGAGGTCGTCCTTCCGGTAGCAGAATGTACGTTCGGCGAGCATCCGTCGGAAGTAATCGCTGTTGTCGCGTGCTGAGCCCGTCAGCTTGCATACTCTACATTGGCAGACGAAGCCGTATCGTCGCTCGAGCTCTTCCTGGCGAGCGGCAGCACCGTGGAATGCGTTCGCGAGGTTACAGTATGTCACCTCTTCGCCCTTCTGGATGGGCAGAACGGCGCGCAAGATGAACGTCATGGTCTCGAGATCAAATGTGACATGTGCATTCGGGGAGCAGCTATGATAGTTCAGAAGTATCAGTGTCAGCGGCAAGGACTCGAGCACGGACCGCCTCTGGTCGTACCTGTGATTGACGCGCGATATATCGCGTGCGAGTCCCCCGTACCCACAGTTGTTGTGTCCAGGAAGGTCGGTTACCTGGAACATGTTGGTGCTGAAGACACTCAGCGGACGGAATGTCGCCTTATCCGTGTTTCTCCAGTCTTTCAAGGTACGGATGAACTTCTGGTTCTCAATGTACATGGACTCCACGACGTCCTCGAGCATGCGTTCTTGCTCACTCGGGGTGGCGCATATGGTGTGGGGCATGAGGAGCAAGGGGCGTTCACGAGCAATCGTCTCGCCAGGAGTGATGTCTTCCAGGGCAATCATACCAGCGTCCGCGGCCCCCACGTCGGCGATCTTGTAACGTGCTGGTGATATTAGGGTGAAGGGAAGGGGAAAGCCCGGATAGCGTTCTAAGAGCTGCTCCCCCATCCCCTCTTAGAGTACGATGGAAGTGGACAGATGGGGAGGACCGGGTCTCGGAGGGAATGTCACAACCATGAGTGTCCGCCCACCGTCGCCGGAGCGTCCAGGAGGGAGCGTGCTGGGGCAGCGGTACGCCCCGGCAGGTATTATGATGACCTCGCCCGCGCCTGTTGCTCCTGGGCCGTTTCCAGATGACGAGTCTGTCCAGTTCTGGACTTCCACCGACTTGGCCGCGTTGACTTTTGACTTGCGCAGTGTCGCGGCGAGGGATTGGGGGAGCATGGTGTCAGGTATGGGTCGTGGAGTAAGTAGTCATAGAGGACGGCTCGTTTGCAGTTGGCGTGGACGGTAGGCAAGCGGCGAGATGAGAGTTGCGCTTGGACAGATACAAGGCCATTCGCGGCTTAAGTAGCTCTTCAAGATTACGCGCCGATGCGTCCTTGTGATTGCTCAGTGAGTACATAGCCTTGCCCGATAATGGATAGAGTGTGTAGTAGATCAGATAAGGCTGGACTGCACGTTCGGCGACCTACAAACTGCGGACCGCAAGGACGCCGACAGCACCGGTGACGATCGCGCTCCGGCGCAACGCCGCATGCGGCAGACCACGCTGAGATTCCGTTCTTCTTCATGATCCTCTTCGCGCTCGCTGATCGCATGCTTGAGTTCTGCAGCTCATCCTTGGCTTCTGCGTCTCTCTCTCTTCTCTCATACCTACTAGTTTGTCCGGTGAGTGCCAGACGTGTGCATCAGCGGCTGTGTCATCGTCAGGAGCAGGGGAGTTCTGACATGGGGAGGCACGAGGGCTGCATGAGAAGAATTTCAGACCGGGGGTACTGAAAGTGCAACAAGCAGTTTCCGGGGACCCCCCTCCCCCCCTCCCCCGTGGGAACATACCATATATAGTATGTTTTCCGCATGTTTTCAGACAAACATAATCTGAAATCAGACAGCAGACCGTCACAGACACTGAGAAGGCTCATTTGATGCTTTGCGGAGGGGAAGTCATACAGCAGCATTTCCCTCTCCATCTGCCAAGCCCCAACAGTGTCCGGGACATATCGACCTCAGTTTGTGGTTCGAGCGCGCAATACCCAATATAGCAACTAGACGCCCGAAACCATCGAGAGGGAAGGTCATACAACGTCTATAGTAGTGCCCAATCTTTGATGTTCATTCTCGAACCTTTGTGAGTGGTTCCAATCATGAAATCATGTTTGTAGAGACCACTGACACATTTCATAAGCCTCCGCAAGGCTTGCACAAATGGACTGCCAAAAGTGCAGTAAGGACCCCCGGACCCCCCTCCCCCCCTCCTCCCACGGTCTCGGCTTCTCCCGGCGCAACCCTCGTGTGGGGAGGGGCAACCGACCCATGTACCCCGTCTAGAGATTATGAGTAAAGATGGCGCAAGCCCACGGTTTACCAACCTGCTGCCTTACCCCTGGAGGGTCGGGTGGTGGCGACGGTCACGGTGCATGCGTCCTGGCACTCGCTGGGACTCCCTACTGTACCTCATGCTACCACACTTACTCACCTCCCAGCATCAGCTTCTATCCCTTCGGGCGTCCTCGGACACCGGGGGCCACTGTTCTACGTAGATTCGTTCCGCTCTCGCGCGACTGTAGTGTAACGCACGCTTGTATTGTGTCCGACATGGGGCTAGGCCCTAACGGGACAATAAAAGGATTTGAAGAAGAAGAAGGCTGGACTGGGAAGACGTGTGCACATACTATATGGTTACTGACCTGATTCGGACATCGTTATTGTCTTGGGGTGCATGTGAACACGTTCGCTGGCGAGCTTCGCGACCTCTCCGAGTTTCAATTAAGGTCCGCGTCCAAGTATGCGCCGAGCCAGGATCAACGGGTGTATCACGCGATAGGAATCGTGTTTGAAGGGAAAGAGGCCGCATAGGAACCGGTACGAGAGCAGAGTGACGGTGCGATACGAACAACTTGAATGTCTGTTCGACTTGAGGTGTCGACAGTGTGGACTATTGGGACTCGAGAGGACACTTCCACATTGGAGAGAAAATGCATGGAGACTGCGATTATGGTGAGCAATTGCTACGAACCAGGGGGAAGACTCTGGCTACTTGTTAGGGTATGGAGCAGTCGCTCCTTGTTGGTCCGAGATAGACCAACCTACGCGTCTGACAACCTGAAACGCAGGCGCCCCGCAGCGTGCAGTCGAGGGAAGACGTCCCTCAGGAACGCAACGTAGTCCTCGAACTCGACATGCCGGCTATGGACAGACTTCGGTGTCACTGACGGTCCCTCGATAGGGCCCCACTGCTTCACGAACCCGCCATCGCAGAGCACGCAAGTGAATGACTCCAGGTCGGGGAAACGCGCAAGCGTTCCGGCGTCCACAGTCTCCCAGCGCGCGAGCGACGGCTCCAGGTCATCGATGGCCCACAGCTCGTCGATCGTGTCTCGCCAGTGGGGTCCGTATCGCTGGAACCGGAGCTCGATGCGTCGAAGAGAGGTCGGCGCGTTCGACAGCAGTCTCCAGTTGTTCGCGAGGATTCCGGCGTAGAGCAAGGTCGCTGTCTCCCGGTGTACCAAGCTCGTGGTGGTAGAGTATAGCACGAGAGTGTCGAGGGAAGAGAACCTGAGTAGGTCCATCTGGATCCATTCGCTAGAGACGTCCGATTGTTTCAGAGATGGAGAGTTACTCTGGCCCTCGACGATCCACTTGAGGCTGCATGTGAGGCTGAGGACGTTGACGGAGAGGGTATGGACCAGCGTGAAGGGACTCAGGAGATCCTTCAACGCAAACCTGTCTAGCTCCCCTCCTCTAGGGACAATGGAGATCGAGAGCGCAGAGGACTGGGCGTGGAAGTCGTCGAACATTCTCCTCAGCAGATGATTGGAGCCCGTCACCGCGCTGACGAAGACGGACCTCAGTTCCACCTCGACAGGGGGACGCACCGCCAGCTGGATCCGGTTTGATTCGACAACCACGCGTTTGAGGACTAGAGCATCGATGCGTCCGAACTGGGACAAGAAGTGGCGGAATGGCATGACATCCCGAAGGATGACGCAGTCCTGGATTCTGACCATCTCGACGGCGCGAGTACGGCTTCGGCGGGGGACTGGGATCTGATGCAACTGCCACGAGCGCGGGATGGGTCAATTGCAGTGCCCTGAGAGTGATATGTGTTGCCGTGGGGAGCTGCGTCAAGTCCCTTGCGATCTCCTCGATAGCCAGCTCCAATTTCCTCTGGCCGTCCCGCGTAGTTCCATCCACAGTGACTGCACGGAGGAACCTGTCCGGCTCTGGCAGGGTTGCAAGAAAGGCCAAGAGGTCCTTGAAAGTGCGGAATGGTACTGCGGGACGGTAGACGATGCTTCGGAATAGGTAAGGCCGAGCGAGAGGAAGCCAGGAGGCGCAGACGAGTGCACAAGAGCGCAGAGTATCGACGTCCTGTAGATGGGAAAGAACGACCTCGAATACGTCCAGAGGCACGTGCTCGTGGATTGGCACCACAGAGTCCATGTCGTTGGAGAGCTGGCAAAACGAGGGCGTCAGGAAAGTCCTCTAAGGAGAGTGCACAAATTCGATCGTACTTGGTGCGACCTTCAAGGTGGGTGGATATACCAGACAGGTGTTGCTCGAGCCGTAATATATAGCATCGTCGAAGGCTCGGTTAGGTCGGAAGTTACTCACAGCGCGACGACCACCGCCGAACAAAAGATCGCTGCGGGAAAGAAGCATCAGCATATTGACGGCTTGAGCGTCACTTCTGTCCTGCTGACCTCGAGCTCACATTGAGCGGGGTTTCGATGGATAGGGCAGAGGTGTAGTACCTCCCTGCAATGATGTATGAATTGAACGAATGCCAGAATGCGAGAAAGAGATGAGGTTGATCTGCCTTCCCAGCCAAGACTGTGGGCCACAACAGATGCGCTGAATTGAGCACTAGAATACGCCAATCGTCTTGGAAGTGAAGCCCGGGAGGTTGACATGCTTGAGCAAGTTGCGCGTGAACGACCGTCGGGATATGCACGAGTCGAGCCGCGTGGTGTCCACCAGTTGCAGCTATGGGGCTATGTTGCCACCGCCCACCCTGTCACTTCTTGTTCGCAGCACTCCATTTGAAGAACCGAAGCACACCAGAGCAGTGTAGAGATTCGTAGTATCGTGCTCCGTCCTACATCAAGTCGCAGAGCCATCCCGCACCGAGTGCGACCTGCTGCGCGGGTACATCAGCCTTTGTACGACGAGGAATAGGTCTCAACAAAACCGCGTACTCACCAGCGTTCCCTGGTGCTGACTCCACGGCGACGATCCACTATTGAACACCCTCTCGAGCCTCAACCGACTGGCTAACCAACCTACACCCAATCGCAAGCTCTAGCTCGCCGCCATCCTGAAGCGCAAGAGACCCCTCTCGTCCAGCCGCGGCAGCACGCTCTGCAGTAACTCGACATAGTCATCATACTCCTCCTGCTTGCCGACACCCGAACCCGACGCAACCGCCTCCGCACGCTTGAATGGCCCATACTGCTCGACGAAGCCTCCATCACAGAGTACACACGTGAACGCCTCCAGGTCCGGGAAACGCGCGAGCGTCCCCTCGTCGACCGTGCTCCACCGTACTGGCCCCGGGTTCACAGCAGGATCGTTGACAGCGCGCAGGTGGTCGATCATGGCAGGGATGTGCCGTCCGTACCGCTGGAAGCGGAGCTCGATGTGCGTCAGGGACGTCGGCGCATTGGACAGCAGCGACCAGTTGTTCTCGAGGAGTCGTGCGTAGAGGCGAGTGGCGTACGGGCCCGTCTTTACGCTCGTTGTCGTTAAGTAAAGCACGATCTCGCGGATGGAGGTGGACGAGCTCAGGTCGATGCGCGGGAACTCGGGAAACTCGGACGATCCGGTGGCCAGGATGGCGAGCAGGGCGGCCGTGGTGGCTAGTCCAGCTGGCCGCCGCAAATACGTCAAGGCGTCCAGCGATGGAGATATATCACCTCCGACGATCTGGCAGAAATCGTGGCACGAGGCCCCGAGGACGTTGGCTGTGACCGAGTGCACATCCGGGCCGAAGGCGCTGAGAAGATCCCACAAGGACAGCTCCGCTTCCCCGCGCCCACCAACGAACCTCGTGGAGACACACAAGCCTCCTGTAGCAGCTCCGGGCGTCAGACTACGGCGGAGCTCCTCCCAGAAGTGTTGGCCCATTGGCCCCAAGGTGCCGTCTATGTGGATCGTGCCGATCCTGACGTTCAGCGTTCCAGCCGGCAGTGTGTAGAAGTCGGACATGTTGAAGTATTTCAGCACGAACGTCTCGATGCGGGCGATGGATGCGAAGAGATGGTGGAGCGGCATTAGGCTGTGCACAGAACACGAATAGATCGAGAGCAGCTTCAGGGATATGGGTCTTTCGCTGCGTGGAGGCTCGGAGGGTAATAATGTCGCGGCGTGTGTCGAGTTGGGCGCGGGCGCGGGCTCAGGTGGTGTAGGCTTCACGAACGCAGCTTTTGAATGTAAAGCCTCGTCAGCGACGGGATCCTGCCCAGTGCCTCCACGACATGCTCCGCTACCAAACTACCTACCCTCCTGGTTTCGGGAATGTATCCGTCGACTGTGAGCCAGCGTATGTGCAGGGCGACGTCGGACGACGTGGTGAGGAACAGCAAGAAGTCGTCCCAGGTGCGTGCCGGCACCCCCGGACGGCAAACAACTTTCCGGAAGAGGTAGGGACGTGCGAGTGTGGCCCAGGATGTGCAGACCAATGCGCAGGAGCGGAGGGAGGTGATGTCGCCCTCCAGATGAGAGAGGATAAGGCCCTTGACTTCTGGTGCGAGGCGCTGGACATCGCTGATTTGTGGCCCTGATGCAGGGAGCGCATCCGAGGCTGCGTCCATGCTGCTGCTGCGCGCTAACTTTGTCAGGATGTCCGCACACAGCGAACTTGGTCTCTCTGTACTCACTTGCAGGAGGGATAAAGGGAAGAACAAGGACGAGAGATATCCTGGTTCCTTGAATCCTTGAGGCACCCTTGGCACCTCGTGAGAGGCCGCGTGTCCTCGTATCCCACACTCCGAGACCGACTTTTGCCCTGGGGATCTGCTGGCTCTGGATAAGTAGGATTGTCCGCCGAAACCTTAGGAGATTTAGAATGCTTCCGGAAGCGACGTGACACGTGCATGTCCCAACTGGACATGAGAGGTTGGCGACCTGCGATGCGCACCTCCATCGGACGACAAGCAACGCTGGAGGACAGTACTTACTTGTGTGGGACAGACAGACGTTGCGAGTGGGTGTGGTAACTGTGGTTGAGAAGAGACAAGAACCGTGTGAAAATGCGATCTCATGAACTACGTAGTAACGTAGGCGCACACAGGCAGACACAGGCGCGCATCGAATCAACTGGGCGGCGAGGAGGAAGGTAATTTTGGCTACTCGAATACAGGAATATCAGGAGCACAAGTCTCGTAATCTAAGCCGCGACGAGAGGCTATGCTTCACAGGAAAGCATGCCCGTGCTGACGGTGGGGATATCCCGCCACGACGGGATTCGAGAAGCCTGGGGCGACGCTCGATTGAAGGACACAATTAATGGTGAGTCGGCCATGTCCGAGCATGTGTGCATAGACTCTAGAGAACACGAGCGGCCGTCGTCCAAACCATCGCTACTACAAGTATAGACAGAGTTAGAGCTCCGCCGATCATCCCTTGCATGAGCACGAGCCTCGGGACTACCTGGAGACGACGGGGTGTGACAGCACCGTCAGCTGGACCGTACGTCGTATATCGAAGACCTGGATGTTTACGTCCCGCGCGAACATCAGCCGATACCGTCGAACATAGGATGCTGTGCGTCGGACATACTGAAGGAGTTGAACCCCAGTCGAACCCTCCGCGCTTCGGGTGAACTGCTCTTCGATGCATCGCGGGGCGGTAGAACTTCTCGCTGAGGCACCGTCGTATACAATGCGATACCAGCGTGGAAGGAGTGATGTGCAGAGGGATCGTCCAGCTCGACGCCTGTCTTGATCAATGGAGAGCTGACGCACCTCGTCGTCGACCCAGGAAGCCTTCGAGCGAGAGTTCCACGGGATGCTGCCACACACAAAAACCAGCCCGTCAATCTCGCATTCGAGTCGCCCCCGCTCGTCTAACGACGGGGCCACGAGGATCGAGCCGTGCTCAACATTAGCGGCAGACTGCGTAGGACAGTGCGTCCGTAGCAGCGGGCACTGATCGGGAAGTGAGGACATCCTGCAAATAGGAGCCACTCAGCACGTTCGGCGAAGTCTGTTCGAAGCACGATAACACTCACCGCGACCTCCGTCGGACACACCCTGACGTACATACCTCATTCGAAGTCGAGTCCTCCGCGCTCCGGGGTATGTAGCCACCATAGACTCACGTTCCCCCGCGCATTCGCTGCATTGTGCGGTAGAACTCTCGCGCTGAGCTCCATCGATGCACGAGAAGTGCGCTCTGCGTGTCTCTCGAGCCCAGATCTTCATTCAGCGCGTTATCGCAGTCGACATCGTATGCGCTTGAACGGCATCTGACAAACCTCCGTCGTTCAGCCGCTCAAAGAACGGCAATCGTGCGTCTTCATAGACCGTGACGTCAAGATGGCGAACTCGGCGCAGGGATGCGGAGGACGCGTTGCGTGCTAGAAGCAAGACCAAGTGCAACACGCCGCTTGGGTGCAACAAGGACGAGTCTGCGTGGATCGTCAGTCATCGATACCGTCAGCTGGGGAGATGGAAAGACCTGCTACGGACCTTCGTTTGCGCACATCCTGGCGCGCGTACACACTTGGCTGAGTGCCTACGCCTATGAGCGGGCCTTTGCTGACGGTCTGGAAGAGGTGAGTTCCGTCTATCGCGACCGGTAAGATGGGGATATTTGTCTCGTCGTTCAGTATACCGTGTACGACCTTGTCTCCCCTATGTAGGCCGATGATTACGCCTGTACCACCGGGCGTGACTCAGCGTCCGCCCGAGCCCGAGAGTCTACACACCCAAGGAAGCACTCGCCGTCAGCGAGAGACATCCATTGCTTTCCTGACGCGTTACAGTCATACAGATGCCGGACGTAAGCTCGCTGTCGCGATTCGCGCGCCCCCTGCTGCATTCCTGCCCAGCGGTGCTCCTGAGAACGTCCCGCCGCTGACAACAGTGCGGCCTTGTCTCCGTCGCCAAATTACAGGCTCAACCTCCCACCGAGCGAGCGGGTATCCGCGCGCGACCGTAACGCCGCAGGGCCGTGTACGAAATGACACGTTGGACGTCTCACGCAGGTCGGCGCGGCCGAGCTCGACCTCGAGGCCTCTTGGCTGCGTGCCACTTGGGGTGCACGTTACGGGGTGGTACGAGAGGACCCTGAGCTAAGACTGCGCTGGGGTGCGAGCGGGACGAATAGGAAGGCGAGTGGAAGTCGGCCGTGCGCGGACGAACGGGCGAGGGGGACCAGGCCTGCCAGATAGACGCCAGCCAATATCGTGCGATGAGCGCCGGGCCAATCGGGTGCAGTCTTATCTGATATGATTGCAACACGGGGGCCGTATCTGATAAGATCCTCCGGTGGGGCGTTGATCTCGGGTGATCTGCGACTCCTGGCGTGGCCCCCACCCTCGACGTCTGGCCTGGGTCTCCTCCCTCCCGAAGAGATGTGGTTGTGCTAGCGTTTCCCTTATAACCGTCTCCTCCTTCCTTCTGACGGATAGACTGCGCCTCGCCCGCCCCCTCTTACTCTATCTTTACTGGCCTAATACGTGATGGTTTCGCTCGCCCGGTCCTCCTCCACCGCCTTCAGGACCGTTGCGGTCCTCGGAGCAAGCTATGGCGGAGCTCGCGCCGCCTGCCTCCTCGCCCAGGACCTCCCCGAAGGATGGCGCGTCGTTCTCGTCGACCGGAACAGCCACATGAATCATCTGTACGTCCTCCCGCGGTACGCCGTCCTTCCCGGCCACGAGCACAAGGCTTTCATCCCATACCACAACGTCTTCACTCCCCCTCCCCCTATCGACGCTACCGCCCCCGCACCTCCACCCCCGGCGAGGGACCCCTCGAAGAACATCTTTCTCCATGCCTCCGTCACATCTATCTCCCAACACTCGCTTACCCTTGACAAAGCGTTCCCTGAGCACGGCGTCGATGAGTCAGACCGCACCCTCCACTTCGACTACCTCGTCTACGCCCTCGGCAGCCATCTTCCCGCACCCATCAACCTGTGGGGACCTGTCGCCGACGAGGATGTCGAGAAGGCCGACGTCCTTGACATGGCTCGCGGGACCAAGGCGGGCGGCGTCGCCTGGCTGAAGAAGTTCCAGAAGCGCGTTGAGCGGGCCTCTAGCGTGCTCGTTGTAGGCGGTGGCGCCCTCGGTATCGTGAGTACTCTCCCATTGCTCTTTCCCTTGTCGTGTTTCTCTTTCCCTCAGGTCGCGCTTGAGAGAAAGACGCAGATGGGTTACCGGTGTACCGGTCGTCCAAGAGGAGCGCTGCGTCTCCCATCCGCTTGTCCGCATTCATCCTTCTTGCACGTACCTGAGACCTCCATGGCTCGGTATCCTGCCTATGCGCCTCGGTCGTCGTCTCTCGTTTGCATCCGAGTCGTGAGCGAAGATGTCATGAAAACGAGTTACCGGCGTACCGGTAGCGCTCCATATCCCATGTCTATTCGCGAGTTCCATCCAATATTAGGGCGACCGCTGCAGGTGTTATCTCCTCCCTTTGCTGTTTCCCTTACCGTGCCCAATATGCCCCCTTTTCTCTCGGGTTCGTTCGGGGCATACGTGGACAGCCCTATCCTCGCCGGGGTCCAGGCATCGGACGTCCTCTTTCCGACGTTAAGCAAGAGCGCCCATAACCTTATCTCGAGATCCTGTCATCATGTTTCGTCCGATATATCCGGACGCTCTCGAGAGTGGCCATGCACCATCGCGGGTTTGCTCTCCATCGTTCTCCTCCGGGACTAGTCCGATATCGGGTAACCCGCGGAGGAGGCGAGCACACGCCGTGTCTCTGAGACGTCCGTACGGTGCTCTCTTCATTGTCGTCGAATGGCGGCAAGTTGTGGCGGCAGGGGACAGTGCAAGATTCGCATATTTGTCTGCTTCGCGATCTCTGTCACCGTTGTCGACGCCAGAGAGTTGCTGCCATGCCTAAGGACCACAGCGTTTGTGTTTATATTGGCGGCATGTACAGCGGCGAGGCGGCGGCTCATAGGTCCCTGCTCGAGATTGCTCGCCGAGAGAAAGTGGTTGAAGTACATCTTCTTCACTCGCTGGACCTGTTCATGGACGACTGCGCCTTTGGATTGCCAGCGAGCGCCGTGCGGCCGCGGGACGAGCCTCGCGCAGCTCGGGATGCACGTTATGGCCCGATGTGTGTGGAGCAGAAGGCCCGCAGCTGTGCGCTTGCTCGTGGATCTTCCTGTCTCTTGTTCGGCGCTGTATGTCACCAGACGCTGACTGATTCGTTACATTGTAGAGTTTGCTTCGGACATTGCGGAGATCTACCCGACGACGAAGGTGACGCTCCTGCACTCGCGTCCCCGGCTGCTGCCCCGCTTCGACGAGGCCATGCACTCGGAGATCGTGTCCACTCTGTCAAGCCTCAACGTTTGCACGATCCTTGGCGACCGTCTCGACCTCTCGTCGCTTTCGAACAAGCAGACTCGGGAGGGCGAGCGCGTCGTGCGCACGCAGAGCGGCCGCGAGATCTCCGCTGAGCTCGTCGTAAGTGCCGCCTTTGCATGAGTTTCTGCCTCGTTGCTAACGCTTCCTTGCGCAGCTGCTCTGCACCGGTCAAACGCCGAACACTACGCTCCTCCGCGACGCCTTTCCCGGCTCAGTCATCGCCGACGGCCCCGACAAGGGCATGGTGCGCGTCCGCCGAACTCTGCAGCTCGCCGAGCCTGTCCCGGCCGACGAGCTCCCTGCGGAGTTCGCCCAGCTCTCGATTTCGGATACGTCCACCCCCGCTATGACGCCCTCTGCTTCTCCCGAGCCCGAGTCCCCTGTCTCCGACGAGGAGGAGGAGGAGGCGCCGCTTGAGATTGAGGAGGACCCGCGCACGCGTGTCGCTGCGGAGCACATCTTTGCCGTCGGTGACGCTGCTGATGCCTTTGGCGCTGTCAACGCGGGCCACAACGCGTTCTTCCAGGGCGAAGTTGCCGCGCGGAACATCTTGAAGATGATCAAGGCGTCCGAGAACCCCGCCTCGTCGGAGGACGCCGTGCTGCAGAAGTACAACCCCGGCCCTCCTGCGATCAAGGTCTCCCTCGGTCTCGTAAGTTTCGTCTTCCTGTTCATACGACCGTGCAATGGCTGACATCACACGCGCGCGCAGAACAAGAGCGTGTACCAGTTCCAGGGGATGATCGGGACGAAGGAGCAGGAGCAGGTCGACCTGGACGTGCACCTCATCTGGCGGTACTTTGGGTACCAGGTCGAGCGCGAGGACCTCGTTCCGGACTTTGAGGCACGGACGTTCGGCGTGGACGCGTAGTCGCGTAGAGGACGTGTTCAATGGCGGTCGGAGATGAAAGGTAGATAGCTCGTTGTAGTGGGGTAGCAGAAATCACGGGAACAGGACACAGGGCTGGTTGACGGCAGTGAGGACTTGTGGACAAGTTGATTCGTCGATCGCTGAGACTTGCATCATGCACAGCATAAGTGCTCACCCCAGTGTCGACCGTCTGTAGTCCTGATTATCGTCCGACTCAACATCGATGTTTTGTGCAAGTTTTGTGCATTCAATCATCAATAATGGTTCAACGGTCCAATGCGCGCCTGCTGAACTTGCTATCTTCACACGGTCATCCCCAATCTGCTTCCAACGAGTCTACTCTTGAGTCCCGTCTGCCATCAGCTGCCAGCTCCATCATACAGTAACACTACTCTCATTGAAATCCCCCGTCGTCCTCCCTGCTGCTCGAATCGACGCAAGCTCTCGACTCCCTGGACTTAACAACCTCCGGGGAGCACAACCGCATTTCAGCGCTCGCACATATTGCAGACGGAACGCAGACATGAACAGGCGGTGAGTACTGAGTACTGAGTCAGTGAGTGTCTAATCGCGACGCGTAGCAATGTCCCGAATGTCTTCAAGCCTCACGCTCTCTAGGACGCCTTCCACGTGAACGTGACCTCACACACCTGGGAGCATTCGTCTGCAAACACCATACTATATAGCAGGACAGTGTCGAAGCTCGAGGCCATCTGGATACAGTTCGACCCGCCCAAGCTCTGTCAACCAGCTGGTTCTGCAGAGATCGCGCAGGGCTATGCCCGTACCAGGCTCGGACCTATCCGTTTCTCAACAATGTTCGGCGGCGGTCATATGCTCGTGGGTAACGTCAGGCACATCTGCCAGTGGGCGTTTGACGCTGCCTTATATAACGGCTCGAGAGTCGAACAGCACATCACCGCCCTTCCAGGTCTTGGGCGACGTCCTCAAGGAGCCAGCAGAGGTTCGGCACTGCACTCAGCACGGCTACTAGTCCGCACCAATCCTCAGAAGGGGTACTAGGTGGGTCTTGTTGTCATTGTCCCGAGAGCGTGTGCTCACGAGTTTGGCACACAACAGCACAATATGGACTCGGACGCAGGGGCGCATGCCCCCGGAGGGCACGTTGAAATCTGGGTACCAACACCAACCAGCGGGATCCGCCGCCTCGCGCCAGAAGTCAAGGGCCTTATTTTCTCTCATCTGGAGGGCGACATCGCTTCCCTCCGCTCCTGCACATTGGTCTGCGCATCTTGGGCTGCACTCACACGTCCCCACCTCTTCCGGAAAGTCGTCTGTCGACCGGCGGTGCCGACGCGCACCTGGCACGACTTCTCCCGATTTCTCACCACGTCGCCCCACGTCACGCGGCACATACGATGGCTTACGGTCGACGGACACATCTCCTACCCGGGCCAAATCAGCGATCTAGTGTTGGAATACATCGTGGAGGCACTGGATATGATCCCGTCGCTGACGAGGCTCTACATCCAACGAGCGAAATTCGACTCCACAACGCCGGAGCCCGTGCCCGGCTCGACACGCGCGGAGGCCATGTTCTCCGCGCGATTGCGATGCCGCCGGCCCGTCTCCCTGAAGGTGCTCTCAGTCTCCTCGTGCCGAGTGGACAGCCTGGTGCCGCTCTACCAGCTCCTTGCCTCTATCGTCCGCATCGAGACCTTGGTGCTGCATGGACTTCGCCTCATAGATTCGTACGAGCAACCCGGGCCGGCCCCGCTGGCCATCCGGATTGGCACCATCCAAGTTGACGGGTACCCGTTGGGCGCACAGTTTTGGGCGTGTCTCCGCCATCGTCTGCCGTCGAGGGCCGCCCCAGGCTTGCGTGCCTCAACGAGGCTCATTGGCGGCCCGGTGGCAGTCTCGACGAGGTTCATTTGTGGCCAATGGGCAGTCACATCCCTCATGGAGCTTCTCACCGCCTTCGGCACAGACGTGCACTCGGTCTCTGTCAACGTCCTCGGATCCTCCTGCCACGAACTCAGCGAAGTCGTAACTGGCGTACCCGTTTGGCCTCCCCCTACAAACGCGTTGCCCATGGCTACGGCGTTCCCACGGGATTCCGAGTTTCCTGATTTTCCCCGCGTCGACATGAGCCCGTTCAACTCCATCCGCGAGATTGTGCTCTACGTCACGACGACGAGCGCCGTGAGCGCGGGCTCGTTCGGCATTCGCCTCTATGGGCGGATCCTCGAGAACAACTGGTCGCTGCTGTCCAATGCGCCGACCTCCCTCAGGCACATCGAGCTCCGCTTCCAGCGGTACGGGCCGCACATACGTTCGATGCTCGACGATCTGCGCGCTATCGAAGACCCTTCTGCCTACCCGGAGCAGGGACCGCCGCCCTGGAGCATGGCCGACGAGAAGATACTTGCAAGCTTGCCGCCGCACAACCGTGCTTTGATATACCAACGACGCGCTGCTCAGGCCGCTGCTCCACCCCGCACTCGATGGAGCACGTTCGACGAGGGGACGCTCGCACGTTTTCCGTCCTTGGAGGCGTTTACGTGCGTCATCTGCGATGGGGGCTTCGTCGACCAGTACGGGCCCTTTGTCGGTCAGGGTGTGCAGATGGTTCCGCAGGCTCCCAGTTGCAGCAGGCAGCAGGAGTTTGATGGTTTTGTCGAGTTGCTGAAGGGCGTCCTGCCGCGGTTGCATGAGAGGGGTCTTCTGCGTTTCAGGATGTCGGACATCTAGTGTTCGTCGTGATCGCTGTAACTAATCGGGCATCTGGTCATACGAGGAGGAGATATGGGGAGGCTGGTGAGTACCGGTACTTCATTCAGGCTCTACACCTTATATAAACTCATGCATTACTGGCCGCGCAGGCGTTCATGTGCAATGCAGCACGCAGGGACACTGCCTCAAAGCCTCGTACTTCGTCGCGTCTTGTGTCTCGCCAGCATATGAAGGCCTTCCTGTATGCTTATCACGATCTCAATACTTACTGCTTGCAAATGCTTCCGTTGGAACTTTACTCGCCTGTACCCTATCAAGTGTCTCGGTCGATGCTCAAGCGCATGGTCAGGCAGATCACAGCGCCGCGAGCACAAGGACGTTAAGTTTGGAAAGTTGTTGGGAAGACGCTCACCTAGGGCGGCCGTGGTCGCCAATAGTGACGTCAGACCATGTCAGTAATGGCTGTTAACGGCGAACTTAACTACAAGTTAACTAGTTCGATTGGCCATCGATTGCACAGTTACTACAGCACCCCTCTTGTTTGTCTACCAGGTCTGGATGCTATAGCGGTCATCGTCCGATCATCGTCGTGTGGGACATCCCCCGCTTGTGTCACTGTTCCGAAGAACACAAATCGAAACGATCTGAGCCAGAAGTCTAAGTCCTGAATAACAAAAAACAAAACTATTAGCCCACCGCGAGGGTCGAACTCGCAGCCTTCAGATAACCCTGCCTGTCGAGACGGTAAGAGTCTGACGCTCTATCCGATTGAGCTAGGCGGGCTGTGCATGATAGTACTTAGAGCGCAATACAACGCGCATGGATACCACTGGCAAGAGCCTTTAAACCACAAATGCGCAACACTGCGCAACAAGTACGGAACCAAACACGAGACGAATATCCATCCCACCACCATAGCTACTAGCTCTTCTTCTTCTTGCTCTTCTTGTCGCCCGCAGGTGTAGCACCGTCCTGCCCCTTCTCCGCCTTCCGTTTCCGCTTCTTCTCCTTCTGCCCCTCCTCCTGCGCCTCCCTCGCACGGCGCTCCTCCTCATCCGCCATCTTGCCCAGCTTCTGGAACGGATCCAGGTCGTCGTCGGAGTCCTCCTTGTCACAATGACGCTCAAACTGTCAATACGCTGATTCTTCTCTCCCACAGGCTGTGCGTCGTGTGCGACCGTCGTCCCGCCTGACCCGTTCTGACGTTTGATGCTGCTTTAAATATATATCACGACACGAACAGCACCTAGTTTCCTGTGCCTCCAGCGACCTCAAACATTTTGCTCCAGGTACAAACACCGGTTGCGCGCGACCTTGCCCCCAACTCCTCCATGTCGCTCACGTCTTATCAGGTCCCGGCTGATATGGACGCTGCGGTGCCGACCAACGAGCGCGTGCCTCTAGACGTGTTGGACGTCGTTCTATCCCACCTCCAGGATGTCAATACCCTGCGCTCTTGTGCGCTCGTCTGCAGCTCATGGCTCCCTCTCACTCGGCCTTATCTCTTCCGGGGAGTTGCCTACCGCCCGGCAATCCCATCCCGCACCTTGAAGGACCTCCTAGCCTTCCTCTCGAGGCTGCCACAGTCCGGCAGATTCGTCCGCTCAGTCACTGTGAACGGAGCTACGCGGAACAGGGCAAGGCCGCGGCATGAGCTGTCCGTCGAGGAGATCGCAGCGGCACTGGCGCAGATCCCCACGGCCACCCATATCACTGTTAGGGCATTGCAGTTGACCCATCCTATACCCGCAATCGCATTGGATCACAGTCCGTCACTGCATCCGAGTCGCTCTGTGGAGATGGTCAAGATTCATGACTGCATCATCCTCCAGGATGCCCTCCCATTCCGTGGCTTCCTGTCGCGTTTCGCATGCATCGATGCAATCGTCCTCAAGGATATACTCGTCGAAGCGACGGGCCAGCCGGTGGAGCTGCCGCCTGTCGAAGTGCAGCTACGGTGTGTCTTCGTTCGTGCAGTTACCGTTTGCGGTATCGGTGACAGTAGTGTCCTGAGGAATATGCTCGACGGCTTGGAGGCTCCCTCCCTCTCTCTCTCCGTTTCCATCGCTCCCCGATCAGGGTTTCTGGAGCGAATTGCCTTGAACGAGCTCCTGGGCCCGATCACGCAGGTGCACACTCTCTCCGTGAATGTCCTCAGCTCCAGCGGCAGCATCAATTGGATCATCGAGGATCAGCGGCGTTATCCGCCTCTCAGGCACTCGGACGTACCACGGGAATGGGTCATGCTGGACCTCTCCAGGTTCTCTTCTCTCCACACCCTCGTCCTATACTCTACCACCACCATCTCGATGTACCGGGAATCCGCGACACTGCTCTACGCCGCCATCCTGGCGAACAACTGGAGACTGCTGTCGAACGCGCCAACCTCTCTCCGCCACATCGAGCTTCGGTTCCAGCGGTACGGACCTCACTCTCCTGAGACGATTGACGAGCTGCGGGCCATCGACGTTCTGGAGCCATCGCTCGTCCGCTGGGAGGCTGTGGACGTCGGGACGCTTGCCCGCTTCCCCGACCTGGAGTCGTTCACTTGCGTGCTCTGCGGTGGCGGGTTCATGGAGCAGTGGGGGCCTATGAAGGGGCTGCGAGCGACAGCCAAGTCTGGCTATAGCCAACGTGCCGAGTTCGACGACTATGTTGCGCTCCTGAGGGACGTGCTTCCTCAGCTGCACGCCGCAGGACGACTGCAGTTCAGGATGTCCGACGTGTGACTTGTCCGTCCTCGGATAGATAAGGAGAGGAAGGTGCGCCACTTGCAGTAATCTGGTGAGTGGCATCCCGATTGCTTAGCATGGGCCGACTCACAGTAGCTGTTTCAGAGTGCCTACCGGTACTGATGTATATGGAAGACTACTCACCGTCGAAACTCACTACTCAATCTGATACCCCTTGTTCATGCCGCGCCGTCACTTGCTCCCATCTCGGTTCGTCGGGCTCCTGCGCACCTCAGAGCCAGTCGTACGTAGGATGCAGAGGGCAAGTGCTTGACCTTCCTGGGCGACTATAAGATAGCTAAGCACTGCGGCGCAGGACCTCGGACGACCGAGAGGCTGCGTCATGTTATTGTCTTCCCTTCTCTCCGAGACGCGCCCTCGGCATTTAAAACCAGTCTCGGATCCTTTGTACTGCGAACAGTCGCTTACTCGTTCACGCAGCAGCCACACGCAACCATATATACCACCTACCTCAGTGCCTCGGAGACATAGGTTCAGATAGAGCCTGGCTCCACCTGAGTCTGGGTCCATGGACGGCACCAAGTAAGTACGAGCAAGGTCCTTTGGTCATGCATACCGGGTGGCTACTACTACCACCACTACTACAGCGTCCCCGCGGCTCTCGAGAGGACTACGCTCGTCTTCGTTCACCACTTTCCCTCGAGCTCTTTCAGCTGGTCACGCCAAGTGTTGTTCTTCGAGCCGAACTTGGGCTACGGACTGCTCGAGTCTATGGGCACTGCGAGTACTTGAGCAAGCCCTTAATGAGAATGCAATGTACGTGGTCTCACCGCCTTGTCTTCAGCATCCTCACTCACTATGAACCAGATCGACGCCTTCCTGCAACTCATGTATCCTCAGACACCGGAGGTGTGACTCGAGTAGTTCTACAAGTTGACAATGCTCAGGAACATATCGAGAACGACCGCACTCCGGGTTGTCCCTCCTGGCTCTCCGAGAAGGTGAGTATGTGCCCGTCTTCTCATCTCACTGCCCTATCAATGTACCATTCCGTGCGGGTTTAGGAATACGTCAAGCTACGTGATACGCGGCTGAGGGCGGCGGGCCTCTTTTGCGGGCCTCGGCGGGCCTCTATTCCAACTTGGGACAGACCGAGATGAAGAGGTACGTGCCGCACGCGGACAATGTCGAGCTCCACGCAGAGGACTGGCCGCAACTCAAGGCGACGCATGAAATGCCCAGCGGCTGATGAGATGGATCCCAGAAGTGCAGACATCCCGGAGTTAAGTGACGTGCCCGTGGATATATAGTTGCTCAAGATCTATCCCACATGGTCGCGTTCCCGACTCCACTGTACATTCTGGTGGTGTACTCTACACTTCGTGGATACCGAGAAGCCTAGTGAAGCAGGCTTATATCCGCACCAGGCTTATATCCGAGTCGCCCGGCAAGGTTGAACGCCTTGGCTGCGGGTATTGGCGGGAAGTGAATCGTATCGGGTCTTCTCTTCCCTCCGTCCGGCACTTGGAAGCTGTCAAGCCCGGCGGTACCGCCCGCTGATATCATCGATAGTACTTGACCGTCCCAGCTCGCCCCGTGCTCTGCCAAACATCCACCACCGCACAGCGCACCGACGCCGATTGCAAGGTATACTCCAATGGATCTCGCGAAGTACAAGGATTTCCAGGTCAAGCGTGGCCTCACATATCACTACTATTACAATCCCGCCGCTCCCGGCAAACCGACGCTGTTCTTCATCCATGGATTTCCCTCGAGCTCCTTCGACTGGCATCGCCAGGTCGCCTACTTCGAATCCAAGGGGTACGGCTTGATTGTACCAGATACACTCGGTTACGGCGGAACGTCGAAGCCCTCAGAGTACGAAGCGTTCCGCTGGAAGCTTCAGGCGCAAGACCTCATCGACGTGCTCGACGCCGAGAACCCTGCTACCGTCATAGGCATCGGACACGATTGGTTTGTCATTCGACTTCGCTCGCTGTGCGATTTGCGCTGATGTTCGGGACGATGTAGGGGCTCGGTGATCCTGTCCGCCCTCGCGCAGCTGCACCAGGACCGCTTCGCAGGCTTCGTATGGACCGCGCTGGCCTACGACCCTCCGCGCACAGACGAATTCGTTATCCAGGACGCCTGGCTGATGATGCGCAAGCTGTTCGGCAGTGATACCTACGGCTACTGGGAGCTCTTCAACGAGCCGGACGGCCACGTCGTATGCGAGAAGAATGTAAGCGACTACAACGACATGCGTACGGTTATGCACGAGTCTCCAGAGATACTCATGACCTGCTAGATCGATAGCTTCATGCAGCTTGCCTACCCACTAAACCCGGAGGTTTGGCTCGACGATCTCACAGACGCAGGGAAAGCCAAGGCGTGGATCGAGGGCAATCGCAAGCCCGGCCGCGCGCCCTGGCTGACTGAGCAGGTCCGGCTCGCCGATTCACACATGCACTTGTCATTCATGCCGTATACTCATCTTCTCAGGACTACAATACGGTGCGAGAGACGCTGCTGAAGGGCGGTCTCCAGTCACCGATGAACTTCTACAAAGCCTATACAGCTAACAGCAACCTGCAAGACCACAAGGGTGCGTACATTCCTTGTGATATCTCGAGCGACTGTCTGGTCTTGACGAGATCATCTCCTATGAACATGCCGGACCCACGCTTTCTCTCGACAGACCTTCCTCCTGAGGACTGGCACATCAAGAAGCCTGCGCTCTTCGTCGCCGCGACGTACGACTATGTCTGCCGCGCCCCGTTGCACAAAGCCAACATGCAGAAGTACGCGCCGCATGCGGAGATAGTGGAGCTCAGCACCGGTCATTGGCCGCAACTCGGTGTTGGAGAAGTGGATCGAGAAGCTTGAGGCGCAGTGAGTTCTGTTCAGGACAATGTACGCTTGTGGATTGTGCAAAAGACTGGATGAACATGGACGGGATGGGTCATCCTCCTGCGATCGATTTCAAGTTCTATCTCGAACAGACCTCGACGTGTGCACATGGAGACACTTGCACCAAGCCGAAATGACTACTTCCGCCGTTGCGCTGGGGTCGTTATGTGCATCATTCCTGATAGTAAACATGCCAGTCACTATCCCGGACGAACGACTTGCAATCGCGTCAGGTACCTACCAGCTTATCCATGAGTGTCTCGAGCCATTCGGGATCCAGTTCCGTGTCGATATCGTACACGACGCCCCTATTCATCACGCTGTAGTCGACCTGACCTCGCTGCAGGCTCTTCGGTAACAATTGCAGTTGCGCTCCAAGTAAGCTTCGGCGGTTTGATGTCTAGCGGCCATCGCGCACCCCTCGGGATTCAGTAAATCGCACTTTCCGGGGACCACGGTGCATTCCATGTGAAGCATGGTTTGGCAGAAATTCTGGGACAGGACGTCGTCCAGCTTGTCCCATCTGAGTCCGCCCAGATCGGTTTGCTCCAGAACACTGGGGTCCGTCTGCGTATACTTCTCTGTGATAGGCAAGATATGCAGGGAGACGTGACGAAGAGACGGGGGGCAGGTGCGTATCACGGATAGACACGCCTCGAAGATCTCCGTGGCAGCGGGAACTGCGTTTGTCAGAACTTGATGGTCGAGCCCCCAGAGCCGTTCGCATCGACGCAAGCAAAGGTCGCTCCAGCTCGCACCTACAGGTCCATACATCAGTAAAGACAGCCAGCGTGATTGCAGGTCAACAGCAACTTCGCACCTTCACTTTCGACGAATCGCGGGGTCCCGGACATAGGTAGGAGTTGTATGCCGAGGACTTCGAGGTTTGGACATGACGAGAGGACCGTCCCAAGGGCTTGATCATCGCTCCACGTTAAGATGCAAGCGTCCAAGTCGAGCATCTCTAAGGAGGTCCGGAGAGAACTCTGCATCACATGGACGAGAAGAGAGATGGGGAACTGCTGGGCAGCGATATTCCCAACGTCGTGGTCAGAGGGCATGGTTACCTGCATACCGGGATCGTTGTCCAGCCGCAACTGCGGAAAGTTAGATCCATGGAGGTAGAGAGACGCAATGCGGCCGAACAGTCCGAGTATGTGGAAGACGTCATGGCTGCTGCGATTCACCTGCCAGTCCGACCGGCTGATCAACAACGAATGGATAACGGGGAATCGAGAGGATTGGAGTTGATACTGCAGGACCCCCAAGACATGGCCTGAAAGTTCCGACCGCACGATGTCGACGTCCAGGAGGCTGAGGTTGAACTTGGGCAGGTTGTCCACGACAGCGCAGAGGAGGGATGCCAGAGACGTTGCAGTCAGGTTGTCGTACCCCACCACCCTGAGCGTCTGGATGTAACCCACGATGTCCTTCGACTGGAGGAGGAATGCAGTGAAATCGGAGACCGAACCACTCTTGGGACTGATGGACAGCAACGCGAATAGGTGAAAAGGCGCGGTATTGTGCCACGCACTGCACACCAAGGTGCAGTTCGCGAGGGCATCCTTGTCGTCATGGAGGAAGTCCAGGATGCGATCCCACGTCTCGGGTGGAAGAACCATGAAGCTCGGTTGCTGAGCAGATGTCTGGGTCATCGACTTCAATAACAGTATAAGTTCTGCGAAGGAAATGAGACTGTAGAAGAGATCCGGCGCACCTGCAGCACCGTCTGGGTACTTGTACGAAAATTAGCTGGGAACTTCAAATAACGATGTCTAGTCACTGGGAAGCTCCGGGGTGGAAACATTGCTCGTCACTGGATTTTAGGCCGGGCGTTCATGCAAGCTGAGAGAACAACACCCCCGTCGCCATACTACGAATCCTGTCCTTGTTCTCGCGACCGACAAAGTTGTTCTCATCCATGTCGGACTGTCAGACAAGGACGTCTACGTAGAGGACAATGGTCCCCTCAAGGGATATTGTGTACGGGGCTGACGGTGCGCTGCCATGCTTATATCGTCGCACGGAACCAAAACAGTCGCAGTGAACAATGAACATGTTATGAAGCACGCACGGTGGAGTATCCAATATTCCGGGTGCCCCGCGACGTCCTGGGAGCATGCCTTGAGCTTGAGCTTCGTGCGTGTCGTGAGTGTCCGTTGCTGAGCATACCGGAGAAGGGAAATTGATATCTATTTCCTCCGCGAGACCACCCATCCGACCAATACAAGTACACCCAGGCTCGACGCCCACGTCCGCAGCTTCCTCGCCAACGTCCCGCCTACCTCTGACTGCGGACCGTCTCCCAACGCGACCAAAAAAGCCTGCGGGTCGAGAGTCCCAGGCGAAGCGAGGGCGTCACTCACATTCTCGTCGGCGCGAGACAGGGACAGCTCGAGAGTAGCGGCTAACTCTTCTGAGGGTAGAGGAGACGTCCTGCGATTATGTAGAGGGGGGAGGACTTCTGCTTGAGCGACGCCTCCGAAGAAGTCGGTCACGAGCGCGTCGCGGAGTGGGCGGCCGAAGAGATCTGAGCGTACGCCGGGGTGGGAGTGGATTTTCTCTGGGTCGTAGTAGTTGAACTTCGCGCATGCAATCAGTCGTACTACGCCGACGCCAGAAGGGGGAAGATGCGGGACTCACGAGGTCCTCCATGGTGGTCTGGCTCGTCTTGTTGATGCCCTCCATGAACTCGAGTATGTAGTGCGTGTAGCTGTCGATGACGGCCACACCGATGTCATAGTCGTTCTCATACTGTTAGTGGGCATGTCAGCTATGGTCGTACACGGAGGCATAAGCACCTCACGTACCGAGTACGAGTTCTCATGGATGACCGAAGAGCCAGTGGCGAGTACGTTGGGCGAGTAAAACTTGGAGTACATAGTGTTTGCCTGGCAAGTGTCGATCATGAAGAAGAGCTCGTGGTACCTGCGACGTAGTAAGGTCAAGCTAGCCTCGGCTCAAGCCTGTTATATGCGCACCTCTTCTTCTCCCACATCTGTGCAATGGCGTCTGCGATGTCGAACGCACTGATCTCCTCATTATCTTGAAACTTCAAGAACTCGTTGCCACCATGGCCCGTCATGAAGATGAACACGTTCGAGCGGTCGTCCGTCAGCAGACGCTTAGACCGTGGCACGGACGGCTCGACGCGTCCTGTCGAGGTTGGAGGAAAGGACGTTGAATGATAGCGAGTGACATACCTGTTAGGACGCGCAAGAAGTTCTCCACCGTCACCTCGTTTCCCCGGTAGTCCACCTCGATGTTGTCCCCATACAGGTCGAGGTGCCGTCCTGAATTCGCGTAGACGCAGCCTGGAAACTTGTTCCGAGGGTTGCAGGCCGCGTCGTCCGCGAGCATGAGGATGATGTTGGAGTCCGGAATACCCAGTCGCTTGACCGTGCGGTACCTGGCAACACGCTCAGCACCTCGTCGTACCCATCCGCAGTGCTTCAGCCACGGCCGCCTTCCCCGAGGCGTGGCACGCTGATCTCCCAGTACTTGTGCCCGAGACATCCTTTAGACAACAAGATACTCACATTCCTAGAGCATTGGACATATGCTACGTCCACGACGCATCTTCAGCCCACACGTCCGACCGCATACACTCCCCACGCACCCTATAGTTAAACCAATACCTCGACGCGCAGACCAACACCGCCCAATTGTTCGTGTGCGACGAGCCCTGCCGCGCGAAGAACTCGGCGACAGGCTCAGCATTGGCTTGAGTGAACGCGAGTCCGAGACATAGCACCAGAAGAAGCTGAGGCAGTCTCAGAAAGTCGAGCATCCCAGCATGTAAAGCAAAAAGATCTCAAAACAGGGTATCCAGAGATCCAAAGGAATAAATTAGTACTAGCAGATGCAAGTGTATGAAGATTGTAGCCGTCGTGGTGGTGGTCGCGGTCAGAACTGTGCGCAGCTTGCGAGCGCTGAGGCCGCCGTCGTTCACGTCAGTCAGCTCTTGGGTCAGCTCACGATGGTGAAGTCGCTCGCGGACACAACGCGCAGAACATGGGTATAAGCTAAGGCGTACAATTGCAATCGCAACAAGCTAGCTAACTAAGGGCTGGAACGTATACGGACCCTTCCCAAGCAGAGTCCAGTAACCAGTTCCGTAAACATGTACGATGAACATTAACATAGGTATGGGTGCGCGCGCACGCGCGACGTGCGTGGAAGCTGCAACGATACAAAGGGGATGCTAGCGGACGACGTGAAGATGCTTCAGATAGTACTAGAGGGAGAGTGAGACAGACAGGAGAAAGAGATGCGAGACGAGAGTAAATGGGACACATAGCAGCAGGATATGGATGGTAATACATGCACAATGAAGTCAAGAGTCACAGACGTCGATTACAGTTGTTGGGGGCTGGGAACAACGGGATGTGAGAGATCGGTCATGAAGGTGAGAGGGGTCATGGGGGAAATGCAGGATGGAGGGCCGAGGACACGTCATAATCACCGGAATTCCCGCAGAAGGCTCTGATGGAGGGTCTGCATTGGGGCTGGGAGCAACGGGATGTGAGAATCGGGTTGCAAAGGTGAAAGGGCCTCAGGAGAAATGCAAGGTGGTGGATGGTGGACGGGGACGCGTCAAAGTCACCGGAACTCACGCAGGAGGCTCTGCATGGGGAACGTTGACCGTGGCTGCCGACTGCGGGCAATGGCCATCTTCCGCTCGCCAGCAAGCTTGTTGATGGAGTTCATGAGGTCGCTCCTCCGTAGCGGCTCTGCAAAGGATGTAAGTCTCGTCAACCAGCGACAACAACTCCCGTGCAACACTCACTCGTTATGTGGTCGTCCATACCGGCCTGCAAACACCTCTCACGGTCACCAATCACTGCAGAATATTAGTCAGCCCAGGTAAAAGTGCAGTCACTTTGAGAGTACGTACTTGCGTGTGCGGTCAGCGCGATGATAGGCGTAGGCTCCAGACCGTGCGTCTGTTCGTACGTACGAATGAGCTCGGTCGCCTCCATGCCGCCCATGAACGGCATCGACACATCCATCTGTAACGACAAGGTTAGCCTTCGAAACCAGCAAACGCGCACACCGGCTCGAAGCATAAGCACGACCAAGGCACTAGAACTCTAGACGCACCAAGATGACATCGAATGGCCGGTTCCTCTGCACGCGCGCCTTGAATGCATCCACGGCAAGCTGTCCGTTCTCGGCGATCTCGACCTGGTGCCCGTACTTCTCGAGGATCTTCACCGCCAACTTCTGGTTCACCAGGTTGTCCTCGGCGATCAGGATGTCGTACGGCACGTCGTTCTCGGCCACCACGGGTGTGACCGTGTTAGACTCTAACGCCGAGATCAGCGCAGAGGCCAGGTCCTGCTCGGACACCGGCGTCGTGATTTGCGAGGAAATGCCGTTGTCCAGGCACCATTTGACTGTATGCAAAAGTTAGCAGGATGCTCGCCATGTGAAAGGGTGTACATAATGGCACTCACGGTTCAAGCGTGGACATGATTCCTACGCGCGCGGTTATAAGACGTAAGCAACATAACTTGTACGATAGGGCGACAGATTGCACGTACTGGTGATAGCAGAACGATGGGGATGTACCGCAAATGCTCATGCTCGCGCAGGTTCTCAGTCTATCACGGCGCCCGTCAGTACCCCAATCCTCCACGAAAAGACACGACCGGACAACCACGTACCACACTCAGCGAGTCCACGACGATGGTATCAATGTGCGGGCACGTCGTCTTATCGGCGACCTCGGCGACGGAGTGCACCACGTACGGCCGGAGGCCGAGCTCGAGCACACGCTGGACGACACCCGTGCGGTCGAAGAGGGTATCCACGAACAGAATGCTCCGCTTCTGGAACGGCTGCATCTTGGCCAGCGTCGCCTCCATCGAGAGCGGGCTGATTTGGGAGGTGATGGTGAAGAAGAACTTGGAGCCGTTCGAGACCTCGGACTCGACCCACATGTTACCCAACATGAGCGTGACGAGTCGCTTCGAGATGGATAACCCGAGACCAGTACCGCCGTATTCCTAGAGGGAGACGATCGTCGTTCAAAAGCCACTTCACGGGAGGCAGGGATGTGTGACTTACGCGTGTCGTCGAACCGTCCGCTTGACAGAAGGTGTCGAAGATCATCGTCAACTTGTCCTTCGCAATACCAATACCCGTATCCGAGACGCAGAACTCGAGGGTGACGTGCATGTCGTCCTTGGCGAGCAGCCTGCAGCTGAGCGCGACGTGACCCTTCCGGGAGACCTTCGACGGCGTGAACTTGATCGCGTTGCCGACCAAGTTCGTGATGACCTGACGTAACCTGAGCGAGTCACCAATGAGCTGGTCGGGGATGTCGGGGTCAACGTCGTAGGTGAGGTCGAGCTGGTTCTGGGATGCCCGGACGACTAAGGTCTTGAGGATACCGAACACAGTCTGGCGGATCGAGTACGACACTTGCTCCATCGTCATCCGACCGGCTTCGACTATAGTACGGAGGGCATCAGCCGTCATCCCAGGCAAGAACACGAGCAGTGATGAACGTACTCTTCGAGATATCCAAGATGTCGTCAATGATCAACAATAAGGAGCGGGCCAAGCTGTGGACTAAGAGCAGGTTCTCGCGCTGCGACCGGTTGAGGTCGGAATCTAACGTGAGCTCCGTCATACCGATGATACCGTTCATCGGCGTCCTGTATAGCACGAGCATGATCAGCACCTTACAACCGTACGGCTAAGTTGCGGGGTCGACTCACCTGATCTCGTGCGACATGTTGGCCAAGAACTCGGACTTGGACCTGTTCGCCAACTCGGCAGCCTCCCTCGCGGCGGTGTTCTTCTGGATCGAATCGCGCAAGTTCGACACCATCTGGTTGATCTGGGTCTTCAACGAGTCCATTTCACCGCTCGCCTCGACCGTGATGAACCGCGAGAAGTCGCCGTCCATAGCCGCTGCAGAGATCTGGGCGAAACCTCTCACTTGCGTCGTCAAGTTGCTCGCCATCGTGTTGACGGACATCCTACACAAGTACAAGCGCTGTCAGCATCGCACGCACATAGGGAGGATGGGGAAAGGGATAACATACGTAATCTCTTGCCAGATACCCTCGACGTTGCCGACCTCGGCCTGACCACCGAGCTTTCCTTCTGTACCGACCTCCCGAGCCACCTTTTTCACTTCCGCGGCGAAGATGGCCAACTGGTCAATCATACTGTTGATGGTGTTGACGAGGTCGAGGATTTCTCCAGAGACGGGTACGCCCGTGACCTTCTGCGTCAAGTCTCCCTTCGCGACCGCACGCGTAGCCAGGGCGATAGTCCGTACTTGTAACGTCAACTGCACAAGCACCCGTTAGACCTGATAATAACGTGAGAAGGAGGAAGAGGGCACATACGTTAGCAGCCATGACGTTGACATTGTCCGTCAAGTCCTTCCAGGTACCGCCGACGTTGCTGACCTGCGCCTGACCGCCCAACAGACCCTCGGTTCCGACCTCCTTCGCGACACGAGTGACCTCGTCGGCGAACAGGCTCAAACTCTCAGTCATGCCGTTCACGGTCTCCTTCAAGTCGAGCATCTCTCCGCGCACGTCGACCGTGATACGCTTCGTCAAGTCTCCGCCAGCGACGGCCTTCGTGACCTCGGCGATCGACCGTACCTGGTTCGTCAAGTTCATGGCCATCAAGTTGACGTTGTCTGTCAAGCCCTGTTCGCCCGGTGCCGCGTCAATCGCATGGTTCCTCGATTCGTAAATCGGATAGGAAAACGCACCTTCCATACGCCTTGGACGTCCGGTACAGATGCCTGACCACCCATGATACCCTCGGTTCCGACCTCCAAGGACACACGCGTGACCTCGCTGGCCAATGTGGACAACCGGGCCACCATCTGGTTGACAGTCGTCTTCAGGTCGAGCATCTCACCCTGCACGTCGACGTTGACCGTTCGGCTCAAGTCACCGTTCGCGACAGCCTTCGTAACCTCGGAGATCGACCGCACTTGATCCGTCAAGTTCGTGGCCATTTTCTGCAGAACGTTGTTCGTTAGTCTCTCTGCTATGACGATTACGGAGAATGAGTTCGCGAGGCATGACACGTACGTTGACATTCCTGGTCAAATCCGCCCAAGTGCCCTGGACACCCTCGACGCGAGCCTGACCACCGAGTATACCCTGGGTACCGACTTCCAACGCGACACGCGTGACCTCGGATGCGAACGCGCTCAACTGGTCCACCATGGAGTTGACCGTGCGCTTCAACGTGAGCATCTCGCCCTCGACCTCGATGTCGATCTTCTGCGTCAAGTCACCGCGGGCGACAGCGGTCGTGACCTTGGCGATGGATCGCACTTGATCCGTCAAGCTCGAACACATTCGATTAACCTATCGTCCCCGACGTCAAGGATGGACGCCTAATCAGCCCAATTCAATATCGGCGATAGGGGGGAGACGACTTACGTTACGCGTCAACTCTAGCCATACTCCCTCGACGTCCGGTACGTGTGCCTGTCCACCCAACTGTCCTTTGGAACCGACCTCCATGGTTACTCTTGTGACTTCTGCCGCTAACGCTCTAAGCCGGACCACCATGCCATTGACCGTGTTCTTGAGTTCTAGTATTTCGCCGCGAGCGTCGACTTCGATTTGCTTGGACAAATCGCCCAATGCGACAGCTTTGGTGACCTTTGCGATGGACCGTACCTGGTTCGTCAAGTTCGCCGCCAATTTGTTGACAACACCCGTGAGCTCGCGCCATGTGCCTTCAACGTCCAGAACGAGTGCCTGACCGCCCAATTTGCTGCGTCGATTGTTCAGCCATCGAATCGCGTGCGTCACGTCGGACGTGAATTGCGCATGTAGGGAAGACTTACCCTTCCGTACCGACTTCCTGAGATACACGAGTGACTTCCTTCGCGAACTGGCCGAGTTTGTCTACCTGTTGCGGGGAGGGATCAGCGCCGGCGCTCCGTCAAGCGAGAGTCAATCAAACGCACCATAGCATTGATGACGTCCTTGAGCTGGATCATGACCACGCCCTGCACGGGCACCGTGATCTTCTGGGACAAGTCTCCACGAGCGACTGCGTTACAGACGCGCGCGACATCCTGAACCTGGGTCTTTAACAGTTTGAGCTCGTCGACCGCGCTCATGCCGGACTCGAACGCCGCCGCGGCAAGAGGGCCGGGCGGGACAACGAGGGGAGAAGAGATGTCGCCAGAAGTCATGTTCACAATCTTGGAGATGGTGGCCGTGTCCGTGATGATTCTGCCGCAACCGGGGCACGACACATGGTCGGCCTGGACCGAAGGAGGAGCTGAAGAGACGCTAGGGTTGTTCGTGATGCCCGCAGAGCGGCGGATCTTGTCCAGGGGGTTCACAACGCCGTCGAGGTTGATGGTCATACCGTTGGGGGTGCGTCCCGTGCCGTGACCGGTCGACACAGGGTGGGGGGTGGGCTCGCTGCTGCTATCATCGCTGATGCTGTCAGACATTTCGACGTCCTTCAGGGACTCGTCGAGCGTGCCCGGGATGCTCTCGACGGAGCTCGTGGGGGTGAAAAAGGGAGACACTGACGATGAGCGGTTGGCAAAAGTGCTGGAGTCCGCGAAGGTGGTGTCGCTGAGTGACGAACCGGAGGAGGACATAGGAGGGCTGTCGCCGACGCTCCGTCGCTTCTTGGACTCTGGGCCACAATTCTCTGCGGCACGGATGGAGTTCAAGGCCTCTTCCGCTGTCCACATGCGACGGGCCATTGCGCTGAGGGAGCGGTGGATGCTCTCGATCTGCCAATCGGTCGGGCCGTCATATTTGGGGATGGGCGTCGGGAGTGATGGACCGAGCTCGTAGACGGACAAGAGAGCGACGAGGTGGGTAAAAAAGGGATGTTGGGAATGTTGTGGAACGGACGCCATCGTCGCTGGTGGCGGCGGCGACGACTGGCAAAGGGTCGGGGACGACGAGCGCGACGGCGGGGAGGGAAAGAGCGATGTCCAGGACCGGCTCAATTATCTTACATATTCTCAGCAGACCGTGAGATACTTGATTGACTTATACGCGCTCCACACTGACTTATCATCGGCGCTCGACAATAAGCAACCATAAGTCGAGTTGATTGCTCGCGCAGACATGTCTCAGACTTTGTCTACTCCTCCACGGCAGCTCAGACTGTATCATTTCGCACTGGCCCTGCGCATCTAGCTCTTTTGCTGACGGTGCCAAGGCAGAGCTCAAGGCCAGGTCAGCAGGAATTCGCGCGCGCCGAGGCTATCAGAGTTCCAGGGGACAGCTTACTTCCGCTCGACGCCCGTACACCTCTTCCGTATGTTTTCGAACATCGGCCGTGCTCGTCTCCGACGACAGTTAGAACGCATACTCATTCGCATGCACTCGTCTAACCTCTGTATTAGATCACCTCACATAACGTCGCCGCACCGTCGGCGCATGTCCTGTGGCGCAGCACGTCCCTCTTCGCCGGTGCCTCATTCCGTGAGCGTCCTCTTGCAAATCGGCGACTTGAGCATCTCAATCTCTACCTATCCTGGCCTGACGGATTGTCTGTATGATCAAGTGAATCTGCTCCTTTGTGCTCGCTGTCAGGAAGGAAAGGCAATCGCTCTCATCCTACCACGTCGGACTCCGGACACCGCAGTACTGCCGAGATGCAGTCGCAGCTGCCTGCAGGCCATGCCGAGGTGGATCGTGCATTGGTTTCGGCCTCCCATCATCGCCAAAAAAATCGCAGCTCCATCGCTTGCCAAGCCGGCCACATTTTCGACTGCAACGGAAACTCCACATACCTGCTGCAAGTGCGGATGACTCTGAGTGCCGTGCGGGTGCCTCGTTGACTGGGAAACGACCCGATGACGGTACGCTATCCATCCCTTGTAAAGTTGTCCTTACTCACTTACAACTAGCCTTAGGCAACACACTTCTAGATCTGGGGCTTTGGTAGGCTTTTTGCATTTGGTCACAGTGGTTGTCGGAGTCGCTACAGGTTCTCTCAACACACCGGAATGACGACTCGGACACAAGCTCATCAAAAAGCGGATTCTTCGACAATTCCCCCTGTAGATATCTTAAAGCCTGTTCGGCGAACCGAAAGGCAGTGCTCGAGAATCAACTGCGCCGACACGCATGTCGCATGCCACATGGACATCGCCATTGCGCAGAGGAGCGGACATCCTCTCGAGTCTCCAATGTCGACGGGGAACGACCCCATGACGGTCGGTGCGCTATACTTGCGCCATCCATCCTTGCACTGACTCGACTCTCACTTACAGAGCTTGTCGCCAAGGTGTCATATGCGACTGGGCAGGGGCTTGGTCAAAGTACTTGTGTTGTACAGTAGCTTCAGGTTCTCTCAACGCACCGGATTAACGACTCGGAAACAAGCTCATCAAGAAGCCGATTCTTCGAGAATCCCTCCTGCAAATACTTATTCTCAGGCCTGTTCGAACCGAAAGGCAGTCCCCGCGCAGAGGAGCCCACATCCTCGGACCCCGCCAACGTCGACGTCGACGGCGACCCTCACGGAACACAGGACCGTCCTCCGGATAGCGACGTCCTCCGTTGAACATTCCGTCTTCGCAAATCGCCGCCGAGCGGCCTTCCCGAGCCTCCGCGAATTTTGCAGCGTCCAAACGCCGGTGAGGCTTAGCGGATGCCGTACAGCAGATCGGAGTCGCCCGTCAGGCACCACGTCAGATGGGCATGCTACGACCGCTCGCAGTGGCCTGCGGCGATCACTCAGTCCTAGGTAGTCAGAGCTTACTCCCGTTGTTGGATACGAACTGGCACTAGTGGTATGCGCATTCTCTCTCTCGCCTGCCCACTTCTCGCCCTGGTCCTAGTAAGTCGATTAACTGTTTGACATGTGCTGTGGCTCAATGTTCCTGTAGGTGCTGAAGTATTGCCTTGAGGCATGCAAGTCAGTACTTCGCACTCCAACCCACACATCCCCGCTATCCTTGAGGCAATCACCGCCGCTCGGGCCCCGCTGCAAGTTCGCTCGCTGGCGATAGCGAAGATCGCTCATGTACACCTCGCGGCATCCATGCACTGCCCAAAACGTAACGCAACAAGAGTACAGAACTTACGTATGTCCGAGCACTGTCGCGTGCGCGATAGCCCAAGCTCGGATCGCGAAGGCCTCGGAGCGTGTTCATCACTCCGAGTCCGTCCCGCTACCAAGACGGAACAGTGTGAGTGATCGGACGGCATCCGGACATGTGGTGAACACATACCCAAGGACAATCGTCGCGGGCTATCCCGACTCCTGGAGGCTGGGGCATACCTGCCGACTGCATCAACTGCTCTACGACCCGCCCGTAAGTCAACATCAGCAAGCAGTGAGCACCCACCTCCCGCTACACTCAAGTGCTAACTTCTCCAACGCACTGTCCGGGGTCTTCGGTGATCGGAACGTCGTCCGACATCCCGAGTCGAGCGCAGCTGGAGAACTGGCAACAGGTCAGCTGGCCTCCAGCGCAAGGAACCGCGAACACAGGAAGCCGCGCCTCGATGCAGATAAGTAGCCCCTCCCGTTTCAATCTGTGGGCGACAGCCTATCGCGAGAGTCCCCTGGAGCCTAGCAAGGGATGGTCGGCCACGCACGATGAGCGTTCGGAAGAGACGGCAAGTCCGTCAGCGGATGCGGCGGAGGGCGAGGATCAGCGGGGAGTGCTAGTGGCAGGCAGGTCGTCTCCGAGCCTTGAGCCGTGGAAGTGCGCTCCGCTGAGCCGTACCCGGCGACAACGAAGACCCGCATGTGCCCCGTGCCAGTGCACGCGCACCGGGGACACTGAGCCTCGGGCGCGCAGCTCGCTCGGGCTGGGAGATCGACTTGCTGCATGAAGTGCCGAGGTCCCGCATGCCGCAGACTGGGTGCCGAGCGTCCGCAGCCCGGGGTGGTTGAACAGGCCGCGAAGCTTCGTCAATGGGATAGGTTTTTCGAGGTTCCCAGACATGCGGCGGACTGATAGCCCGGTGACCAGGCACCGTGCTACGTTTGGCCTGCAGCGAGCGTATTCGCTGGGCACGACCCGGACTCGTCTGCCCGCCTGCGACTGCGCGCGAGAGACGTGCGACTATGACGCGTGCGTGGTGTGGAGATCGACAAGGAGGGATGCACCAGATACCAGTCGGGCATGCACGGTGTCGGCCTTATAAGGGGCAGATCTCCCAGATACATCGAGTGCCTCAGTCTTGTTCATAGCTCTCTCTTGCAGCTGCACTGGGTATGTTCATAGCTCTCTCTTGCGCACGGATTGGGCCGCAGATTTGGATAGGGTTGGGGACCGGGGCAGGAGGCGAGCAGTTGTGACACAGGGTGTTCGGGAAAGAATGAGCGGTTATATTCCTTCCATGTATCTAGTACAGAAGCTACAATATATCCTACTTCGACTACATGTACGCGCACACGATCAGAGCCTTGGATGAGCGACAAAGGACATCCGCGATCACGAGCGCTTAGGTTTCCATATCTGGGACGGCTGCGCAGACTGGGACCAGCTGCCCACTCTTCAACTCGTACCGCCACCTCACCATCCCGCATGCTAGCTGAATCGTCTACCGCCGACCTCCTGCACGCTCCTGAGGCTGCGCCTGTGACTGGACCACTCTGCAGGCGACCAACACAGCGACCACATTCTGTCGCAGGAGACGCGGCGGCGGAATCCAGATAGTCTGCAGGAGATACATCAGCATTTGGGAGGATCGGGAGCACAAAGACAGGACGGCGAGAGGTAAGCAGCACATGGATCTCGTTGGAACTGACCGTCTCTTCCAAACAGTGCACGCACAGCGGTCCTCGAGAAGAACCAGGAGACGTGTCCGGGAGACTCAGCGGCCGGGCCGACGCGACCCCGCTAAGACTCGTAACTTCACAAAGATCAGACGCGCGGACAGCAGAGGGAGGGCACTCAATGGCGGACGTACACACCTAGCGAGGGGAGTGCTACAGCTGGGAGACACCCGGAAGGCCATGGACGGCGCATCGAAATGTCCCCGGGAGACCTCGTGAGCATCGACGCGGCGCCGCCGGGACCAGACATGTGGACATAGAGGGGAGGGGAATGGATTGAGGAGCAATGTGCGCCGATGAGCAGCCCGGGACCCTGTGGATGATGCGCTGTGACGCACCTGGGAGACCTCATCAAGTCGATGCGGTGTCCCTGGGAGCGTGCATATGCAGGTGTGAGACATGCGCACGTAGACAGGAGAGGATAGAACGTACTTACATGACACCGGAGCTCTCTGTCCTGCAACGTCAGGGCTCCTCAGCTGCGGAGGACGCCGATGCTCAGTACTTGGTATGGTGAGCTGTTACGTAGACTGTATCAGTACCCGGCACGCCGGGAAGAGTACACATTGAGCGACACACCTCCATTGTTGAGCGCGTGAACTGTTTGAGTGCCGGGCTGGTGGAAAGCGAGAGCAAGCGGAGCAATGTGGAGAGTGGGAGTGGCGGAATCTGTGGCTTGTGAACGTAAGATGCTTGGCCGAAGCCTCGCCGAACCACCGGTATCGCATCGGATTCACGAGGGATAGACACAGAAATGTTGAGATGAGCATTGAGCATGTAAAGTGAACAGCATGAACAAACTACTCGCAATCAGATATAGGATCATCGGACAGCTCTCCCTCGCCAATGTCCCGCCAGACACCATTGTGCCAGATCATGCGCACTCCCCACCGGGTGACCATCGGCGGCAGGTCCTCCTCAGCAACGTCCACCGAGGGCTCTCCGTCCTCCTCATCCGAGACCACCTTCGCGCTCTTTGGGCCGTTGCGCTCGTAGCGAGGCTGCGTGAGTCGATCGTTCTCGGCGACATGCGAAACACGGCGCCCGATGTTGCTGTACTCGTATCTGGGTGCGCGCACAGGGAAGAGAGGACCGGGGCAGGCATGCGACGCGTCTGACCGCGCCGCTCGAAGCTCCTCCGGTGTTGCTGCAACGAAACGAAGCTCTGGTGGCTCGGACGGTCGTCCAGGGTCCCTCTGGCAGAGACGGATGAGCTCCCGGATGTCGCTCATGGTCACCGGGCCATCGCTGAAGTTCTGGAAGGGTATGTGTGGCGGCCAGCCGACGAGCTTGATGCCGAACCGAAGGAAGACCTTCGCGCAGAACGACGTGATTGCGAACTGCATCTTCGCATCACGGACACCCGTCTGCTCGGCTGGAGAGACAGTCAGTACACACTAGGAGCCAAAAACCAGAAGTGTACGCACCGATTGCCTTGTCGAGCAAGCTCCGAAGCTGGCCTCTTGCTGCGCTCGACTTGCTGGAGTATGCGCGGTCTGGCGGCTGCGCTGGACGAGCAGGAGCCGGTCGAGGGTACGGCTTGAAGGACAGCGGGTGGGAGACGAATTGGAGGGGCCGTCGGGCGGCGGGCATAGGGTGGTAGTCACGAAGGGAGAGAAGGGGCATCACCCTGGGAGAGCGGCGGTCTAATACTGTGACGGCTCCCTCGTGGGTTCGCGAACAGCGATGGCAGCATGGCCACGACGTATTCTACGCTCCCGCATTGAGCAAGCCAGTCCAACAGGTGCATGAGGAATACTGCGAAGAATGTTGAGATCGAGATTGCATCAGCAAGCGAGGACCCAGCGAGACAAACAGAGAGCGGCAACTTGCGGAGTGAAACTCGAGACTATTCGCGTCCGAGCCGTCCTGGTTGAATCGTGATCAGCTTCCGAGCTCGGGCTCCCGGAAGCTTCGTCAGGGTCTTGCTACAAGCGAGTCACGTCTTGACCCTAATCTGGTGTGAGTCTTTTTGCGCTATGGTTACGACACGCCGGACGATGCCATTTACTTACCCTGCTGCACTACAGGATCGTCTCCGCCGCTCAATCCGCTGAGTGCTTTCTGAAGCGGCCAACAATGGACGCTGGTGTGTTGTTTACAAGCGCATTGTATCACTGGCAGTATCAGCGATGCGACTGGCTAGAGAATGAAATCAATTTACGTACTGACTTGAATGTTCGAAGACGAACTGGGTAGTGTCATGCCCGTGCAAGAAGTTGTAGAGCATGGAACAACCACGCTGAGTTGCTGTCCAGGCATGCGTCGCACGTTGCCAGATCAACATACTCACAGGTGAATGTATCTGGATCCTGAGTAGGCCCTCCAAGTTCGGGCCTTCGCAGCATGCGTGTTACGCTCCTCCGCGTGCACGCAGTGGGAGTCCGAGCGATCCCGGGACGCTGCGGGACTCGCGGCTGCCTGCAATCCGCATGGGCTTGCATGCATCGAACTTGCAATGGATGCCGTGGACGCCTTGAGCGTAACCTGGCTGGGAGACTCTATGTGACAGAACTAGCGGGCCAAAGTGAGTTTGGCAATGGTCTAGCGACAGTCGTCGGTGAGCGTGTTGCGCCGAGGGACATGCAACCGAAGGAGCAGCTTACGATCTCCCGCTCTGCGCCGGTCGGACCCCTCCAAATCTTTGCCTTCTGTCCGGTCTCCCGGGCACATGCGTATGCAGCTGCATCGAATCGGGAGACGTCAGTGCGTACCTGGAAGTCGTCGATACAAGGGAGTATGTACCGCTTTTCCATTCCATCTGAAACTCGACCTTGACATCGACCTCTGATGCTACCACTGGCATGACTAGGAGGCTCCCTATTCGTGCTGGGTGGCCGGTAGGCAGTTCTGTCGGATGTCCCGGCGGGCACAGAGACTCAGAAGGTAGGTCGCTGCCGCAGTTGAACGTTGAACAGTGGCCGGACTGCCGTGATCTCCAAGGGAGCGGACAGTTCACGTTCTGTGGCAATAGAATACATGGGCCGGCATGTCACCCACAGGCTCCTGCGAAGCGTGCGAGCCTCGAATCAATGTCAGATAGCCAGCACGAAGAATGCTGCATGCTCACCTTGACGAACCCAGCCACACCTCTGAATGCAGCAGATGCAGCTCCCCAGAGCCTGAGTGCGCGAGGCGGTACTGTCCAGTGCCTTCAATTCCGTGTATCGAGCCCGGCGCAGCGGCGTCGGAGCAGAGCCTTCCTCCTGCACGTCGCCGGTATGGGACTGCACGTACCGCATGCTCAAGATCACTCTGTGTCCAACTTGTCTCGGTTCGGATTGCCCTCGTCGTGAGCATGCGGCGACACGCCCGCTTCCCGGACTGCATGCAACAGACAAGCGAGGAAGCCAATGACAATCAGTTCTTTCGACAAAGCAGTTAATCCCGATACTAAGTACGCACCTACTTGCGAAGATGAGCCTCCTAGAAGCCTACGCAAACGCCGTCCCAGTCGAACGGCATGGCCTGAAGCGGCCATGAGCAGTCCTGAGAGGAACTGTATGGCCACCCTTCCGACGTCGTCAGCATGAACCCTGACCCTTGTCCACAGCGTGACGTCCACCTGGATCGGTGACTCGCGTCCAGCGCAGCAGCCGGCTCCTAAGTCCTCTGCATGCCGTCAGGATAGCCTGAGAGCCCGGTACATTTCGCCGCTGACAGCATCCTCGCGTGCATCTCGGACACGCGGACTGACGGTGCCTTCTGTGCCTTCTGCTTCCTGCGAGACTCGAGTCGTCGGTATACCACAGCGCCGCTGGGGTGACGTGCACGGGACTACCGAGAACGCCAACCACGATCAGTCCATTCAAGGGGGGACGCAGGCCCGAAGCATGACAGCAAGTACGCACCTGCTTGGGAATCCGAGTCGACTGTTGAACCCGACGATTGGAAGAGGCAATCGGCCAGCTTTGAGACAGACGTAGTGTCCTCAGGCTGTAGCCTGTCTGTCCGCGAACCCTGAACCCACCTCCGACTCGAGCAGCGACGCATCCCTCACGAGTCGCAGCAGGCAGCTCGCTACTACTCAGCCTGTCATCCGGATTATGGATAGCCCTGCAACCCTCCCAGCCGCAGGGACTCTGCCCCGAGAAGGACGCGGCCGCGCAGAGCGTCGCATCGGAAACAAACCCTGGTATCACGGTTTCGAGCTCAGGCTGCCGCTGCTGTCGGCGTGCGTACTTGCCGTCGCCGCCGTCAGGGGACTTGCACGCCGTTGCACCTCGCGAGACCCTGGAGCAGGCTTCCATGCAGGCAATCCCAGCGGACCCTGCCTACCGAACCTTGTCGCGACCGGTCTTGCACGGGCTCATGATTTTTTTTCTGAGCTTCAGGTTGACAGGAAGTGACTCGCTTGAACGAGTGCCGGGAAGGACTCGCGCACGCCACACGCGACTCCGTGTGCCGACCGGTGTGCGACGCCCGCGGTGCGCACTGAGTACCGAGTACGTACGCGCGTCCGAGTCCGGGAACTCGATGTCTGGCGGAGACTGCCACGTCGACCGAGCCCGAGGCCGCTGTGACCTATAAGCTGGTCCTGCATAGAATACGCGCAAGTCAGCGTCCTCCACGCTCTTGACTGCTCCCGACTCGAACAGATCCCTGCAACTCCTCGAGCCCGTGCTCGAGCCTCGTGGTCGTTCGAGCCTGATTGCCCGGTGAGTCGTCTCCCAGGTCGGCCCGTGCTTGGGTTGTGTCCCTTCCGCATCGGGTTGCGCTTGCTGACCGCCGGCTGGTACTTCTCCTCCTCCCAGGTCACCGCTGCTGCGTTGAGCAGGCTCCCAGAGGCGCGGACGACTACGCTACAATAGGCAGCGACGTCGACGCCGGTACGTTGTCTCGCGTACTGTGCGTCGTCTCTCCCAGTCCGCTCATGGGGTCTTCCAGATCGAGCGCGCGCGGGCACGGGATGCTGCAAAGCCAAGGCGTAAGTAGCTATCATTTCCGCGAGTGAGCGTGAGTGTACTCACAACATGGCCGCGCCTTCCCTACAGCGACGTCTCCCGGATCCTGTGGCTGTGGAAATCAGTGAGTGAGTCCAACTCTACGAGTGCACTTCAGACCCGGCTGATTGGGATGCCTACGCTTCCAGCGTCGCACTCAAGCCATGCTGCAAACGACGTGTATTAAAGGCAGTTACTGGTGTATATACAAGTAAGTAGCGCGGGCGATTACTATACCGTAGTGTAGCCTTCCGGACTTCTCCTCCCGGCATGTGCGATGTCGACTTGGCGGCCAGAGTTCTCTGCGGCATGCGACAGAGAGATAGCCGTGGTCCGGGTTGAAGGTGTTGCGAGATGAGGGACCTCTCCCAGCTACGCTGAGAGGCTGGCACGCGGCAGTCGGGGTTGCGTGGTCCTCGCAATGCTGCTTGGAGCGGCGCTAGGGAGGCGGCATGCCGAGGGTGCATTCCAGTCTGAGGTGGGCACCTCCACCCACGGTGCTTGCCCGGATGGCGAGCCAGCTGAGCTCGAGCCGCGAGACGACGCACTCTGAGCCGCCGACGAGACGGCCTGCGCGGCTTGCTCCTGGCTGCCTCGCGTCTGTACTCGGCGGGTGCATCTCGCCCGAAGCATGCGGGATCCAGGCGTGGCGGAGGCGCGGGAGCAGGCAAAGGATTGGCAAAGGGATGGAGAGGAGCGGCGGCAAGTTTATGAATGGTGCCGGCGAAGGCGCACTTGCATCGGGTGTCGACGCGTAGACTGCGGTAGGTTTGAAGGGTACTGGAGCAGCATCGTCGTCGGGCACGATAGCGCGAATATGGGAGGGTCTTCGTCAGTAGGCAGTGTACATACACTGTGTAGATACTCACGGTTAATGACACATGCGGCAGCGGACAACCCCATACGCGCAGTGTTGAGCCGAGAGAGCGAGACGTCGAGGAGCGACGGGGCGGAGAGGGATGGGACGTGGCCAAGCAGCCGGAGGGCAGGCGCAGAGAAGAAGGACGGACGGAGGCGACGTACCTGAGCTGCGCCGTCCGTCTCTTCCACCGGCTGCGTAGGGTCTATGCTCCTGCCTGCACTTGATGCGTAGTCGGAGAGAGCCCATCGATGCTTGGGCTTGAGGGACTCCCGAGGCGACGCGCGTTGAGACGTCTTCAAGCGCGGCCCCGGAGCGAGGAGCGAGGAGCGGCAAACAGACGCAAACGGTGCAGGAGGCCCGAGAGCACCAGCGAGAGACGGCAGCCGGGAGAGACAGACGAGAGCCAGAGCACACCGGCGAGCAGACATCGAGCGAGCAAAGGACGCGGTCGGCGCTACCCCTCCGCCATGACGTCGCGCCGCCCGACAATAAGCAACCATAAGTCGAGTTGATTGCTCGCGCAGACATGTCTCACACTTTGTCTACACCTCCACCGCAGCTCAGACTGTGAAGTCTCGCACTGGCCCTGCGCATCTAGCTCTTTTGCTGACGGTGCCAAGACAGAGCTCAAGGCTAGGTCAGCAGGAATTCGCGCGCGCCGAGGCTATCAGAGTTCGAGGGGACAGCTTACTTCCGCTCGACGCCCGTACACCTCTTCCGTATGTTTTCGAACATCGGCCGTGCTCGTCTCCGACGACGGTTAGAGCGCATACTCATTCGCATGCACTCGTCTAACCTCTGTATTAGATCACCTCACATAATGTCGCCGCACCGTCGGCGCATGTCCTGTGGCGCAGCACGTCCCTCTTCGCCGGTGCCTCATTCCGTGAGCGTCCTCTTGCAAATCGGCGACTTGAGCATCTCGATCTCTACCTATCCTGGGCTGATGGATTGTCTGCATGATCAAGTGAATCTGCTCCTTTGTGCTCGCTGTCAGGAAGGAAAGGCAATCGCTCTCATCCTACCACGTCGGACTCCGGACACCGCGGTACTTGTGCCGAGATGCAGTCGCAGCTGCCTGCAGGACATGCCGAGGTGGATCGTGCATTGGTTTCGGCCTCCCATCATCGCCAAAAATCGCAGCTCCATCGCTTGCCAAGCCGGCCACATTTTCGACTGCAACGGAAACTCCACAAACCTGCTGCAAGTGCCGAGGATTGCTGTGCCTCGTTGACTGGGAGACAACCTCATGACGGTCCGCCCTCTAAGCTTGACGTTATTATATCATACTCACTCACCTATGCCAGGTCTCCAAGGCGTCATACGACACTGGGTACATAACAGGCATCCGGCTCCAAATAATCTCAAGGCGACTCGGAAACAAGTCCATCAAGAAGTTCATTACGCGGGAATTCTCTCTGCAATATCCTAAAGCCTGTTTGAACCCAAAGGCAGTGCTCGAGAAACAACGGCATCGGCACGCGCAGCGCAGACGACCCGGAGTGCTCAGTGAACACCCTGTTGCTCCGCCTGTTCCTGGTAAGTCGATCAACTATCTGACATGTGCTCTGACTCTGTGGTCCTGTAGGTGCTGACTTATTGCCTCAAGGCACGCAAGTCAATAATACTTCGCGCTCCAAAACACACATCCCAGCTACCCTCGAGGCAAATGCCGCCACTCAGGCGCCGCTGCAAGTTCGCTCGCCGGCGATAGGAAGAATCGCCAGAAATTCATGTGAACCTCGCGGCATCCATGCACTGCCCGGTACGTAACACAAGAACATACGTATGTCCAAGCACTGTCGCTTGCACAATAGCCCAAGCTCGGATCGCGAAGGCCTCGGAGCGTGTTCATCACTCCGAGTCCGTCCCGCTACCAAGACGGAACAGTCTGAGTGATCGGACGGCATCCGGACATGTGGTGAACACATACCCAAGGACAATCGTCGCGGACTATCCCGACTCCTGGAGGCTGGGACATACCTGCCGACTGCATCAACTGCTCTACGACCCGCCCGTAAGTCAACATCAGCAAGCAGTGAGCACCCACCTCCCGCTACACTCAAGTGCTAACTTCTCCAACGCACTGTCCGGGGTCTCCGCTGATCGGAACGTCGTCCGACATCCCGAGTCGAGCGCAGCTGGAGAATTGGCAACAGGTCAGCTGGCCTCCAGCGCAAGGAACCGCGAACGCAGGAAGCTGCGCCTCGATGCAGATAAGTAGCCCCTCCCGTTTCAATCTATGGGCGACAGCCTATCGCGAGAGTCCCCTGGAGCCTAGCAAGGGATGGTCGGCCACGCACGATGAGCGTTCGGAAGAGACGGCAAGTCCGTCAGCGGATGCGGCGGAGGGCGAGGATCAGCGGGGAGTGCTAATGGCAGGCAGGTCGTCTCCGAGCCTTGAGCCGTGGAAGTGCGCTCCGCTGACACGCTGCGCTGAGCCGTACTCGCGACAACGAAGACCCGCATGTGCCCCGTGCCAGTGCACGCGCACCGGGGACACTGAGCCTCGGGCGCGCAGCTCGCTCGGGCTGGGAGATCGACTTGCTGCATGAAGTGCCGAGGTCCCGCATGCCGCAGACTGGGTGCCGAGCGTCCGCCGCCCGGAGTGGTCGAACAGGCCGCGAAGCTTCGTCAATAGGATAGGTTTTTTCGAGGTTCCCAGACATGCGGCGGACTGATAGCCCGGTGACCAGGTACCGTGCTACGTTTGGCATGCAGCGAGCGTATTCGCTGGGTACGATCCGGACTCGTCTGCCCGCCTCTGCCTGCCTGCGACTGCGCGTGAGAGAGAAGAGAGTCGGGAGCACTCCGTGCGCCATACCAGTTCGTACAGCTCACCTGAGTCGACGGCGTGGCTCCCGGACAATTCAGATTGGTGCGACTCTGACGGTGTGGAGATGAATTCAGGCAAGCTGCAGACCATGTCGGTAGTGCTGCTGTGACATCATCGTTGCTGTCTCGTCGTCGCCTGGAAGATGCTCTGCCGATTGTATGTAGCTGCGATTTTGACTTCCCGAACTGGCGATGCAAATCACTTGCTGTCGTTGTAACTCTGCTTGGAAGCATGCTCGGCTTCAATAGAGTTAACATCCAACATTCGTTCGAAATGACCTACGAGTGCGTCATCGTGCATGGCGCCATGGGGCCACCGTGCATCGAGGTGGCGAGTTCGGCTGGGCAACTTGTACGATAGTTGAATGGATTTCAAGATGTCGAACCGAGTCCGAGCGCACGCGGAGACGCAAGCCTGCCAATTCAGCCGATTGGGCTGACATTGCACGACATCGCTCTCGAGGCCTTAAGAGTGTCTGCAATTGCGGTCATCTACAAGAAAGCGAGCGCGTACGAACTTAGACACGTTCTGTAGGTCGATGAGATGGCTGACGCGAGGTACTCCGCCCCCGACGATCCCGAAGAGTCCCGATGGTGGAGGTTTGCAGCCATCTCGTCCGAGTTGACCTACTGAACGCGACGTTCAAGTCTGGAGAGGAGAGTGTGCGAGAGTTGTGACCTGACGTAGATTAAGATGAACGCGCATAGTGATACTTGACAGTGTTGCTAACCTTTTCAAAATTCGGACGGCGTGTACGGGATGCCCTCAAAGTTCCCTTCTCTACCCTCCACCCAATTGTAAAAGCTGCGGCCTAGAACGAACGCATCGCGGTCAGCAGTCGTGACCTCTGGTAGTACCGTCATCATGCTGAGCGACCTCACCAATGATCAAGGTTCTAAACTCGACGGACAGGCTCCCACGTCGATGTAGCTCCGGGAAGATACCCGCCACCTTGGAGCGAAGCGCGACGATGAAGGCACGTCGAACCTCCGCAGACTCGAAGACATCCTGAAGTTGGTTCGCTCGAGCCTCGAACACCAACTCAACAATGCCACTGCCCCGGTCGCTGGCAGCCATAACGTGTTCGAGTTCCGGGCTGACATCCTTGAAAGCCTGAAGGAGGTGCTCCAAAACGCCCTCAGTCCCGAAGAGAGACGTATGGCTGGAACCAGCGTGGGTAACCGGCATAAGTGTGCTCGGCATAGAATAGGGAAACTCCAATCTCAACCTTCTCCCGGTCCGTGGTTGTGCATGGGTCCCGGACGGCCATAAGGTTGCAATCAGGCGGGTGGTAGACTCGAGTAAGCCGGACAGTTCGTCTCGTGCCGCGTCCCTAGGAAGATGAAAGCTAAGCTTCAATGCAGAGAGATTGCGCAGAACGAGTGAGTCGCGGAATCGTGTAGAAGTGACTACGCATGACAGTGCATTAGTAGATGATCATTGCTGCTGCACAGAGAGGAACGCACTGCCAGCGATGATTTGGTCGGCGACGAGTTGCGACTTCAAGTCGTGCACGCAGAGGTACTCGAGCGATGCACAGACGTACAAGTTCCGGACAAGGTGTGAGAAGGCGAGGCTGCTCCGCTCGGCCTGCTCTGGCTGCACTTATGGTCACACGAGATCGAAGAGATTATAGCCGGAGTACTCACGAACAGTGGGGATTCTGTGTACCACGCTAGATGTGTGAGCGGCGGGCAGCGGAGCCGGAAATGCTGGACGGTCGGGGGAATGTGAGTAGGTCCCCAGGTGACCCAGCAGACATACAGTATCCTCAGTGCTGGGGCCGCGGCGAGCATCCGTTGGAAGGCGCCGTAGCTTGAGATGATGACGTAGCGCAGTTCGAGGGTGGTTAATGCCGGGAAGCCCGCTAGCATCGGGGGCCGTGCTGGGGATGATTCGATCACTGCATTCCAGATCGTGAGGGACGCCAAGTAAGGTAGCTTCCTGGCTAAGATGAGCAGGACTGTTCCGGCGCGAATGAAAACCTTCGGCGGCTGCTCCTCGTCGTGGTCGTTGTTTTCCCAATGGTCCTCCTGGTCTTCTTCCTTATCGTCGCCATTCTCCTTGCCTGCTTCTTCCACCTCGCCCTCATGCACCTCGCCCGTTTGCACCCCGCTGTTGGGCCTCTCCTGAACGAATAGACACCGGACCACGTTGGAGACTTCCGGGTCTCGCTCAATGAGCTCCACCAGCTGATTCACCTTCATCGGCCGAATGTTCCTCAATCTCAACTCGTGGTAGAGACGACGTCTGCTCCGGGGAAGCCATGCACGGCAGGTCAGCGCGCAGCTCAGAAACGTCGCCGTGAGGCTATCGTCCAACAGGTCGATGACGAGCTCTTGAAGTTCGAGAGGGATTCTGGGCGTGGCCATCGAGGTACAAGTCTGTATACTTGGATAGTCGCCGTGGTCACCCAGTTTCGCCTCCGAGTCGGTGCGGCGGTGCACTGTTGAGAGGAGAGACGAGAAAAGAAGACGGGCTCGAGATGGGTACATAAACATTGACTTGAAGTCAGACAAATAGAAGTAAGTGATGTAAGTAAGTAAAGCACTTAGCAATCATAAAGGTAGTAAGCAATCGTAATAGAGTCAGTCCATCAAGTAAGTAATGAGCTTACTTACTCGTTGCTTATACTCTAACACTAGTCCCCAATTGCAACTCGTCATCCGAAAGAATGCCGAGTCACTTCCTCAACCAGTCCTCAACAGATGGAAACGATCGCGCGGCAACGCCTTCAACTTGCACGGTGAAGACATGGTGCACGGTGGGGAGGGGATCTGACCATTTACGGAGACGACGTGGAAATGAGTAGTCGGACTAACTTTGACAGGATCCTCCCGGAGGAGATCAACTTGAAAGAGACTGTCCAACTGCAGCTGGTGCGAATCGTAGAAGTCAGACCACGCCCACCTGCGGGCAGTCTGAATACGGGGTTTGGATGAAGTCCAGTGAGGATCGCAGGATGTCCAGTTGTGCAATAGCGTGCCAGGTTCAGACGGTCCAGCGGTACTAGCTATAGCGACATCGGAAATATTGGAAGCAGGATCTTGGACTGCTACCCCGGTGCGAGCGAGGGTCGTTTGCCGTGCCATGTTCCTTCTGTTCCGCTGTCCGAGAGCAAGTTCCGCTGTCCGAGAGCAAAGCTGAGCAAAGGTGATCTTGCGTGCACGGTTAGGGCATCGAGACTAGCGCAGAAAGGAAAATGACTACCTGGATGTGAACGAGGATGTGAGCGAGGATCCCCGCGGATACGTTTGACAGGTGCCAACAGCACCAGTTCAGACCGGGCAACTCCGCATGCTCACGAACCACATCTTCATCTATACACAACGACAACCAGAGAGTACTGTCTGAGGTGCAGTACCCAGCGGGGGATGGCCAGGGTGAGTGTCCGGGAGTACGGGAGTGCTTGTGCGCGGATCGAGAGCTGACGCCGACACTTCAGAGGGCGGTTGCCGCAGCCGCAGCGACAACGCAAAAACGAACTGTATACGCATCTTCGACGCAGGTGCGGGTCCTAAAATTGGGCTGGTATTGCTCCGAAGATCTACCAAACCATATAGGCAGACCTTCGTACACTTCGCACCCACTCCACGGTCATCTTCGCCCCCACACCGGCTTCAGCTCAACTTGCGGCAGCCCAACGGCAGTGGTCCACAGAACGTCGGTTGACGTGCCGAGGGTACGTGTCCTGAGCTCCACTGGTCTTGCAAGGTCCCGAGTTATGTTTGAGCGGTATGTCAGCAGGACATGATTGGAGTCCTCCGCAGATGTCACGAGTGTGGCTCTCTAGCTCGGAAGAGCGTGGTAAGGATGTATTGGGGCATGGTCCTCACTGGAGTGCGTCCCAGACATGTACACACCCACCTCGACGTCCCATAGTGCTTGCCCCGCGCCTTCCCTGCCTAACCCAAGCAAAAATCGCACTCACCTCGGTACGTTCGGAACCTCGGACGCGGACGCTCAGAAGAACCTTCGGACCGTGCGACATGATCTGCGTAGTCCTGTGCGACGCTCACGGCATCTCAACCTTCGCAGACGCCACCATGGCATTGGCGTCGATCGAAGCGGGGGCGGCATCACACCTCGCACCCCACCGCCCTTCTACTGCCAGCGACGCTGGCAACGTGTGGCTCCTGGAGACGAGGGACTTGGTTATAGAGCTCGCTTCACATGGAGCAGAAGCCTTCGAAGAGAGCTGTGTGAGCAGGAATAGACGGCCTTCGGCACGAGAGCGCGAGGCTGACCCACCTCTGCAATGTCCGGACAGTCTTCAGAACGTCCTCGACGTCTACAGAGTGCGCGCATGTGCCTTCTAGAGGCCAGAAGTTGCGCAGAACGCGCGTGCGTGAAGGCCAAATGAATCAGAGGCAGTCGGAAGTCGTGTTCAAGATCGAACTGGGCCCGACCGACATCCACGACGGCGCTCGCGCGTAGCAGCGCCTATCGCAGGCTCCAACGCCGGCTGGCTTATCGTGAAGAATGGAGCGAACGGGCCGGGGAAGACAAGAACAGAGGATGAAACTTTAGGGCTGAGCGAAAATCTCCGGCGAGCGTCGTCGTGAAGGTTGCGCCGAAGACGCATTCGCAGCGTCGGCGACGGGTGTATGGACGGCGCGCACTGCGGGACTGCTTGTTTAGGGGATGAGGCGCGGGATTGCTGATCGGACCGCAGGCCGTCGGTGCGATCTGGATTGAGACTGACGTCAACGAGGCCGAGGACTGCTCTCGGCGACGAGCTCCAAGAACCGACGGAATGCGCCCGGCAAATTTCCACTCCTCGCCCACCCGGCGAACCGACTGGCTAATTCGTTCCGAGGGTCCACGGTCCACCCATCATATACCTCCTCCGAGCCTGGCTCGCCCTCCCCCTCATCCAATCGCGTCTCCTCACAGACTCACCTGTCCGCCGCTTGCGCACAATCGCGGTCGACCCCCCATCTAGACCGAAAATCTTCATTGACATAGCGACTATCGCCCTTTGTACGTTTGGGCGAATCACTTTCAGACCCCTTTCAACAAGTATATCTGTTCGACGGTGAGTCCAGGCACCGGTCCGCCAGTGTCTCCCGGTTCGCTGCCTGCTCAGGCAGCAGGCTCTCTGGCCCAGTGTCGCTGATGCCGCCCCCCTCCCATGTCCCCTCGATAGCGAGCATCCTTGCTGCGGCGACCCCGACACCCCCTTCGTCAAGGCCCTCGCCCCCAATAGCAGATGACAAGCCCATGGAGCCCTCAATGAGCATGGACAGCACGACCTCCGAGCCCCCGCCCGCCGACACCCGCCCTCCGGGAGGCACCCGGCGCTCTGGTCAGAAGACGCCGCGGAGGGTGCAATGGATGTTCGACGAGCCGGCTCAAGCCACTTCCCCGTCACCGAGAGCGTTGGATGAACATGGTCTGGATGTGCGTGGCCTCTTTGTGCCGTCTTTGACAAGTTTGCTCACCTTTGCTCTCACCCTCCCGGCAGCCCGAAGCCTTCCAAACGCTCACGCACGCCCTTGAGCGGCATCGCTCTTCGTCCCTTGACAATGACCCGACTGTTCCCCTGAATTTAACAGCCCCGACCGCTCTCTCCCCTGCTCAGTCTCTCCCCTCTTCGCCCGAGATCTCTTCCATGCACGACGTTCCTGGTGAGGTCTTCATTGACAGACACGAGACGGCCGGCCTTCCCGGACGCGACGTCGAGAAGTACGCGCAGGAACAAGCCGAGAGGGTCCTGCGCGCCCACAAGTACAACTTCTTCAAGCTGAACGGCAAGCACCGCCGCTCACACTCGCAACCCAGGTCCGAGCCGCTGGCGGACGACCGCCCGCAGTCCGTTAGCAAGGGCAAGAACGCCATCAGCACCTTCTTCAGAGAGTTCTCGTCCGGCGGCGATGTCGAGAAGAGAGCGGAAGTCCGCACGGAGACGAAGGAGCGGCGCCCGACGGGCGTGCTGGGCACGCTCCTGTCCATCTACGAGCCGACTTCCGCCATGCAGTCGGGCGTGACGACCCCTGCGCGCTCCTCCTTCGACGAGTCGCGCCCGACCTCCCCGTACAATGGCTCGCTGTCGGCCTCGTCGTCGGCCGCCATGATGCCACCCCCTCCTGTTCCCCACCACGCCAGACAGGGCAATGTCTACCATCCGGGGGCGACTGACTCGTCTCCGACATCGTTCCGTCCGCCCAACCATCCGTGGACTCTTTTTGGAGACGGTCGTCCTCCTAAGTCGAAGAGCGGCGCTGGGGTGTTCGGGCCCCTCATCGCGGGGACAGGCAGCATCGCTGGTGTTGGTGCTCCGCCGGCTGTGACGGTCGCCCCGGACCTGAAGCGGCCTGGGTATCATCTGTCAAGGTGCGTACTATCATCGATGTTGCTGTTGTTCTTCTCGTTGAACGTATCTCCACAGGTACTCGTTGGAGAGCAACCTCCCGAAAGCGAAGTCCAAGGAGAGGTCGCTGTCGCGCCCGCAGAGCATGCACTTCCTCTCGCGCCCTACCTCCCCCACCATGACGCAGCCGCAGACTCCCAGCGAAGCGACGATATCCCCGCAGTCTTCCGCGTCGATACCCAACACTCCCGCTGCTACGCCTGCGCAGCCTATGCGAATGCGCCGCAACTGGACCGGCTCTGTGACGAGTCTGCCGAAGATCGACCTCAAGCGGTGGAGCGGCGCGGCCACACCCAGCACGATGCCCAGCACGCCGGCGACGGAGATCGGGACCGACGAGTACGAGAGCGGGATGGACGAGAAGAAGAAGGAGAAGCGCAAGAAACGCAAGAAGGCGGAGATCTGGGTAAGCTCTCACGAATGTGATTGACGTGTGGACGAAGAGGGCTGATGTGCATATGTGCATACAGATCACGCGCCACGTCGCTGAGATCGTGTGTCGGCAGGAGTTCATCCTGAAGTTCGCGCGTGCGATGATGATGTTCGGGGGCCCGTCGCACCGGCTCATCGCGCAGATCCAGGCGACGGCGAAGGTGCTCGATCTTGAGCTGTCCTGCATGTATCTGCCGGATGTCACGATTATCTCGTTCGAGGACCAGTCGACCAGTACGAGCAACATTAAGTTCATCCGTCAAGGGAGCGCTCTGGATATTGGCAAGCTGCAGGAGGCGCACAAGCTGCATTGGAAGGTATGTACTCCGTTTGCGCTGTTGTTCCGTCGTCTGTTCGCTGAATGTTGTTGTCCCCTCGCAGGTCATTCACGACGAGATATCGGTGAAGGACGCGTCGGTCGAGCTAGACGAGCTCATGCGTCGCAAGCCGTGCTACAACAACTGGTGGCTCGTCTTCTTCGGCGGAGCCTGCTCGGCGTCCATTTGCAGCGTCAGTTTCAACGGCTCGTTCATCGACTCGCTCGTGTCGTTCCCCCTGGGCTGTCTCCTCATCCTCATCCAAATCTTCGCGTCCCGCAACGAACTTTACTCCAACGTCTTCGAGTATGTCCTTCCTTCGCTCTCTGCGTCTGCTTGATCCACACGGTCTGACGCTGTCGATCTAGAATCACTGTTGCCACGATCTTCAGTTTCATTGCTGCCGCTTTGTCTTCCGCATCGTTCTTCTGCTACTCCGCTATCGCCTCCGCCTCCGTCGTGCTGATTCTTCCGGTAAGCCTCAATCCGTCTGAGCGCTCGCTGAGTTGCTGCTTACCCCTCTGTGTCGCGCAGGGTTTCATCGTGCTCATGGGCAGCCTGGAGCTCTCGTCCCGCAACATCGTGTCCGGCGCCGTGCGCGTGTGCTTCTCTTGTATCTACTCGCTTTTCCTCGGATTCGGTCTCGCCATCGGCGCCACAGCGTACTCAAAACTTACGAACCACAGCCTCGCCGGCACAGATGACCTGACGTGCGGCCTCAGTCACGATCCCGCCGGTCCGTGGTGGCAGCGCACTCCGTCGCTTTGGTGGGGTGAGTGAATCCGCTCTTCATCGGACACGAATATCAGTGCTGAACACGTTGGGTAGCCTTCCTCACGGTTCCCTTGTATTCCCTCTTCCTCAGTCTCCGTAATTATGCCCCTTGGAGGCGGCGGGAACTGGTGAGTAGACCATCTCACCTCCTATATCTGAGGTACAGACGCTGACGGTGTTGACTGCAGTACCTGCTCGTGGCCATATCGTGCATTGGCTGGGTGACCAACCACTTCACAGGCACACGCTTCAGGAACCAGAGCGACATCTCGGCCGCTGTGGGGGCGCTCGCGGTCGGCTTTGTTGCGAACATATACGGGCGATTCTTAACGGGAACGCGTTCGTCGTCATGGTGCGTCCGCATTTTGCTCGCGCGCCCAGATAGTCTCTTACGCTCGTGCGTGTCCGACAGATCACCGGCATTTTGTTCCAGCTGCCGTCGGGTCTCGCGAACGGCGGCCTCTTCACGTTCGTCTCGCAGACCGAGTCGGGCTCGTCGACGAACGAGTCCTACCTCTCCGGCTTCCAGACTGCACTGCAGCTCATCTCCGTCTCGATCGGGCTCACCGTCGGCCTAGGCATCTCTCTTGTGCTCGTACATCCCATCCCGTCCAGGCGGCGCGCCGCGGGCTTGTTCTCGCTGTGATCGTGTCTCCGGCGCGCGCCCTGGAGGCGGCCTTCTGTATCCCACGGACATACCCTTTTCCATCTCTCCTCCAGTTCGGGCAGTGTGGGCAGCGTGCGTGCACGGCTGCCCAGAATACCGCTTCGCGTCCACTCCTTCCTCCTCTGTCTCGGAACGCATCCTTGTCTCGGAACGCACGTTCGTACACGGGCTCTCGGACGACGTCTCCACTGCCTCTTACCTCGAACTTACCCTAGTTGTTTTCTTCCTTGCCATTTACAGTCCACCGTTTCTCGACTCGCTCTTCCTCATCTGTACGAAAGCTTCCGATTAAACTGCCCTCAACTCATCGTCTACATAGAGATCCTGCAATACCTTAGAGGCTCGCACGTCCCCGTCCCCGTCCCCGTCCCGTATCACTTGTACAAAATGTGGTTCTCCCTCGCCACGCCTCGCCTCTGCTTTGTTTTCGTCTTTGTCTTCCGCATGCAAGCCACATACATACCTAGATGCCGCTTTCACCAGGACCGCTGGATGTGTATCATACATACGCACGTATATCGTTATTGGACTTTACAACCTGTTTTTCTTCTATGACTCTTCAGGAATTAAGCGCCTGCTCTTTTGTTGTGGGGACATGAGGCCACCTTGTTGAATCACCACAATACAAATTGTAAGATCATGACGGACGCTACGACAGCTATCTTCAAGGTTTCGAGGATGCGTGGACGAGCAGTGGAGGACTTGGAGCCTGGAGGTGAATATACGTTCCAAACTGGGGTATTGCACGAAAATGGCAACTCAAGCGCTCGGCGACAAATTGACTGCGAGTCTGCGACTCTCGTAAGCTCTGGACTCGGTCCTTTGTCTGCTCCCATGGAGCTCTGGAGAAAAATTGTCGACCGCCACACTCGGCCTGCATTATGCGTTGCTTTTTTCATTCTTGGCTCGGAGGTTCCTATCAACGCGTCGCAGTGACGTCTGGACTGGGGCCCAGCCCGAAAACCGCCGACGCGGCCATGCGCTCCGGTTGCCAGATTACGGTACCCATCGCCACGTAGCAAATACCGAGCTCTGGGTGGATCGGGCCCAGCTTAACTCAGACTGCGCTGACGTGCGCTTCCGCTCTCACGACTGCCAGCTGGCTCAGCACGCCCGAAATTCTCCCAGCGCGAGCGCCGGCGGATCCTCATAAAGCCTGCCTGGCTGAAGTTCTCGCCTCGAGAAAGTCTGCCACTCGGTGAGCCTCTCGCACCACACTTGCGCTATCTCGTTTGTACTGACGACACGCGGTGCTGCGTAGCCCATGCATCATCAGCTTCCTGCTCCCAGTTCCAGAACTACCATGCCGCACACATTACGCCTTCCTGCGGAGGTGACCGACAGCATCCTCGACTACCTCCATGACGACCGGCCTACTCTGCGGACCTGCTCTCTCGTCTCTCGGTCATGGCTTCCATCCTGTCGCTATCACCTCTTCTCGGAGGTCGTCGTTCGGTCCGCCGATCATCCCCTGACATTGTCCAGCTTCCTCGAGTTTCTGCCCACCTCTCCCGACATCGCGTCGTACATCCGTACCCTCAAGGTCGTGGCCCCGAAGAAGAAGACACTGCGGGACGTCTACGTCGAGGACCTCGAGACGGCCCTCGAGCCACTCTCGCGCTTGGAGCGCCTCATCGTTGACAGGGTCGCGCTCTGCTCTCGGTCCTCCGGCGCGGAGCCAGCCCCGCCTGCCGGATCGAGGCGAAGACTCACAGAGTTCGCCTGCGTCGACTGCCATATGACCGACAGCACGCTGTTTCCATTGTACCGCCTGCTCGGCCTCTTTACGGACATTCAGATGCTGTCTATTCTCGAGCTGACAGCGCCCGAGGACGCCCCGCGCGCGGTCACGCCGATCCCACCGTCGTTCTTGCCCCTCGATCTTCGCGTGGACTGCTTCAACCTGAGCAGCAGGCACGCGGGCACGATCATGGAGCAGGCCCTGAATCTGCTGCAGCGCTGCTTCGCGCATGACTCCAACATCCGCTCGGTGACGATGACGCCCTACTGCCCGCGAGACGTCACGCTCGCAGACAGGTTCTTGCGCGACCGCGGTGCCCCCATCGAGATGTTCACCTGCAATATCTGTCTTGGGCTGTGCAAACCGAACTACTTCGTTCTTCCAGGGGCTCACCGTACGTCATCTCTCCGATCGTCTGTTCCTTCCTTCCACCTGCTGACCCGCTGATTTTCGCAGACCTGTGGGAGAACCCCGTGCTGTACGACCTCGGGCCCTGTACGGGTCTCAAGCAGCTGGACCTTCAGTTCGTTGTGTCGAGCTTCCTGGTCGTCATGAACGTGGCCACCACGACCTACGCGCTCTTCCTCACCCGGAACCGACTCATCCTCGAGACTGCACCCCCGACGCTCAAGCAGTTCTCGATGCAGTTCGTCACGTTCGGCCCGCCGACCCAGGGCAACGTTGACGTTCTGGAGCAGCTGCAGGAGCAGTGGAGTCTCTTCGACGACGCCCTCAGTCGCTTCCCCGCGCTCGAGTCCGTGCAGCTCATCGTCCGCGACGAGGCGCCGGGGCTGGGAGAGCTCTTCCGCGACGTCTCGGAGGAGCTCGAGGGCGAAGAGTTTGTCGTGAAGGATATGAAGGTGATGCTGCCGGAGTACGCCAGGCTGTTCAAGAGGATGTTGCCGAAGGCGTACCAGAAGGGCATCCTCGAGGTATACAACTCTCCAGCAGATATGCTGCCCGCGGAGAGGAAGAAGAGGCTTCGGCCTGTGGCGATTCCTGCTTGAGGAGTTCTTGACGGTAAGCTTCCATAGGAGCGATGAGTGATCAATAGATCTAACGGCTTTGGGTAGGCTTCGTCGCTGCCGTTGATGCCCCCGCCGCACGAGGAGGACGCTTAGACGCCTGTTGTGGTTCCCCTCTTCACTGGCGTTGGTTCACTGATTCATCTTGGACACTATAACATCCATCACCACCCCTCAGTCGTCACGATATAGACCTCACAGCAAGTGCATCGCATCGATATCCTAATTCTACTCTCATATTCGCTACGCTTCATTCTCCTGTGCTACGTTTTGCTCTGGCTTCTAGTGACTAATGTACAAGACATGAAACTACATCCTAATACTCGCCGTCGTGCTTCCGACGTTCCCGGCCAAGGTATGTCACCACCTCTTGCGTTGCAGGTCAGCTACAGCCGTGCAGTCGGAGTCTTCTCGATCCACTGTTCCAGGGCTGCATTATACTGCTCCGTTGCCTCGAGCTGCACCCAGTGGCCCGTGTCCAGCTCGACGATCTCCGCATGCGGCGCATACTTCTGCATGTTCGCTTTCCCCAACGCCGCGTGGCAGACGTAGTCGCGCTTCGCAGCGACGAAGAGCGCTGGCTTCTTGATGTGCCAGTTCTCGGCCGGAAGTTCTGTCAAAAACCCGGAGTGTAAGAGAGCGCCTCGTTAATACCGGTCTCTCTCGGCCTCTCGAGGCATCGATAGGAACAAGGCACGCACCTTTGTGGTCTTGCAGGTTTACGTTGGCCATGGCAGCTTTGTAGAAGTTCATCGGTGACTGGAGACCGCCCTTCAAGAGCGTCTCGCGCATCGTGTTGTACTCCTGGAAAGACGAAATATACGGCATGAGCGTCAGATGCCGTATCGTCCCTGAGCAATTAGGGGGCCCGACCTCTTCAGTCAGCCAGGGCGCGCCGCCGGGTTTGCGGTTGCTCTCGACCCATGCCTTGGCTTTCCCTGCGTCTGCGAAGTCGTCGCGCCACACCTCCGGGTTCAGTGGGTAGGCAAGCTGCATGAAGCTATCGATCTAGCAGGTCATGAGTATCTCTGGAGACTCGTGCATAACCGTACACATGTCGTTTAATCGCTTACATTCTTCTCGCATACGACGTGGCCGTCCGGCTCGTTGAAGAGCTCCCAGTAGCCGTAGGTATCGCTGCCGACCAGCTTGCGCATCGTCTGCCAGACTTTCTCGAGGACAAATTCCTCGGTCCGCGGAGGGACGTATGACACCGCGGTCCACACGAAGCCCGCGAAGCGGTCCTGGTGCCACTGCGCGAGGGCGGACAGGATCGATGAGCCCCTACATCATCCCGGATATCAGCACAGATCGCACAACGAGCGAAGTGAAATGGCAAACCAGTCGTGTCCGATGCCTATGACGGCAGCAGGGTTCTCTGCGTCGAGCACATCGATGAGGTCTTGCGCCTGGAGCTTCCAGCGGAACGCTTCGTACTCTTTTGGCTTCGACGTTCCGCCGTAACCGAGTGTATCTGGGACGATCAAGCCGTATCCCTTAGGCTCGAAGTAGGCGACCTGGCGATGCCAGTCGAAGGAGCTTGAGGGAAAGCCGTGGATGAAGAACAGCGTCGGCTTGCCGGGGGCTGCGGGATTGTAGTAGTAGTGGTATGTGAGGCCACGCTTGACCTGGAAATCCTTGTACTTCGCGGGATCCATTGGAGAGTACCTTGCAATCGGCGTCGGTGCGCTGTGCGGTGGTGGATGTTTGGCAGAGCACGGGGCGAGCTGGGACGGTCAAGTGCTATCGATGAGATCAGCGGGCGGTACCGCCGGGCTTGACAGCTTCCGAGTGCCGGACGGAGGGAAGAGAAGACCGATACAATCTACTTCCCGCCAATACCCGCAGCCAAGGCGTTCAACCTTGCCGGGCGACTCGGATATAAGCCTGATTCACTAGGCTTCTCGGTATCCACGAAGTGTACACCAGCAGAATGTACAGTGGAGTCGGGAATGCGACTATGTGGGATAATCTTGAGCAACTATACACGGGCACGTCACTTAACTCCGAGATGCACCTCTGGGATCCATCTCATCAGCCGCTGGGCACTTCATGCGTCGCCTTGAGCGGCCAGTCCCCTGCGTGGAGCTCGACATTGTCCGCGTGCGGCACGTACCTCTTCATCTCGGTCTGTCCGAATTTGGAACTGGAATAGAGGCCCGCCGCCCTCAGCCGCGTATCACGTAGTTTGATGTATTCCTAAACCCGCACGATATGGTACATCGATAGGGCAGTGAGATGAGAAAGCGGGTACAAACTCACCTTCTCGGTGAGCCAGGAGGGACTACCCGGAGTCCGGTTGTTCTCGATGTGCTCCTGAGCATTGTCAACTTGTAGAAGTACTCGAGTCACAGCTCCGGTGTCTGAGGATACATGAGTTGCAGGAAGGCGTCGATCTGGTTCATAGTGAGTCTCTGAGTGAGGGTGCTGAAGACAAGGCGGTGGGACCACGTACCTTGCACTCGCATCTGACGTGGGTCAAGGGCTTGCTGAAGCACTCATGAACGAAGACGTGCCTCGACACGCCGCCGTGGTCGGTCAGAATGAGGGTAAGTTCCAAGCAGTGTTTATAGAGGTTAAGTCACCGATCGGGGTCCCGTTCAAAGATGACGGGTACTCACCAATCTCAGTAAGTCTACTGGCTTAGCGGTCCCAGTTATGCTCAGTATTATCTTCAGTACGCGGCGTCCGAACCCTTTCGCCTTCGGAAGCTGGACAACGAGTCATCTGAAGCATGCTTCTGACGCTATTCTGATGTTGCGAATGCTCCACGGTTTCGCACTGTGCTTGACTGAACGTTAGCCTAATGGCGGCCCCATTTGTGCGGCCTTGTGGCACAGGGACCAATTGGATCCCCGGACGTGAAGTGGCAAATACGTCAGCCATGTCCTTTCTAGGTGTGTCGTGCAATACCTATGTATCATACGACGGTTGAGGGCTGCGTGGTGGAAGGAGGTGTAAGGAACGTCAAGCTCAGAACACTGGGCTCAGTCTGAGCGCCAGGAACCCCGCGCGCCTGGGTCGGATTAACAAATGTTCCTTCAACCTGGCAATGATGCGCCCCCGGGGTCGGGGTTGGTCGGCAAGGAAATCCCGACGGCGGGATTCCCTTAGCCAGGAATTCCGCGCCTCAGGGCGCACCAAGGCACACTGTCGGTGCCCACACACACCGAATCCACGCCGCCCGCACCCGTGTCAGGGCAACAGCGCGCAGACCGCCCGTGAGTCACTACTGCATCCAGATCCATGCCGTTATTGCACTCCCCCGTCGTACACGCTGCTTTCGTATGAAATCTCGAGTCAATCGAGGCGGCTCCGGCGATCATGCAGGATGCTATATATTGGCTTGGTTTCGCCGCCGGACTACCGTCAGTATCGCACAGCGACACGTTATATACATCCACTGCGTCCATCTTACTCCCACCATCGTATCGCAGGCATGCCTCAAACCCCCGAAGCTCAAGCATTCCTGGCGCGCATCGCTCAGTTGCCTCCGGGTCCTGGCGTCACCGACCTCCTCTCTCAAGCTCTGCAGCCGTCGCTCGACGACGAGGCCGAGTTGCGCAAGCTCTGGGCGACGGACAAGGCCAACAACCGCCTGCAAGATCCCCATGTCGGCCTCGTCGACGTGTTCGACGCCCCGGACGACATCCGCAAGACGCGTGCGCGTGTCGTGACGGACGAGAATGACCTTGTCGCACACTACATCCTCCCTCTGGAGGAAAGGCGCCGCCGCAAGGAAGGCGAGCCCTCGATGGTCTCCGGCCTCGACGAGTTCAAGAAGAACTGGGGACTCTTCACGGAAGGCTCACTGTCCCAAATCACCGACTGGAGCAACGTCGTCGCAGCGGGGGGATCTGTCCAAGCCTGCCTCTCCCACCTGCCTGACTTCGCGAAGGTGTCGAAGCGTGCTATGCGCAAGTACTACCATAACAACGCGTTCCCGACTTCCGATATCGATCTCTTCCTCTATGGTCTGACTCCCGAGCAAGCCGAGGTCAAGATGCACGCAATCTACGAGGCCGTGCGCGACTCTGTGCCGTGGGATGTCACCTGCGTCCGCACAAAGCACACGGTGTCCATTCACTCGCAGTATCCCTACCGCTCTATCCAGATTGTGCTGCGCCTCTACAGTTCTCCTGCGGAGATTCTGGCGGGCTTCGACGTTGATGCGCCCTGCTGCGCGTTCGATGGCCAGCGTGTCTGGGCCAACCCTCGCGCTATCGTCGCGATGATGCGCCAGTGCAACACAGTGGACATGACCCGCCGTTCGCCTTCCTACGAAGTGCGACTGACGAAGTATTCTCTGCGTGACTTCGAAGTGTATGTCCCTACTCTGCGCCGCAATGACATTGATCCCACGGTGCGTACCCGGGAACATGTCCTGTCTGAGCGTTTTTTAACCTCGGGCGCAGATCTTCGAGCGGTCTATACAGCGCGTACAGGGTCTTGGTCGCTTGCTCGTGCTTGAGAGGCTCGTGGACGTTGAGGCCAGGCAGAGGTACCTCCTCGACCGTCGGAGCCTCCGCTGCCGTCCCGATGCCAACCTCGACTACTCCCGTCGCATGAAGAAGCTCAAGGGCGATTTGAAGGCGAACATCGACATCGGCGGTCTGGAGATGAATGATTACGACGTCGTGTCACTCCACATCCCTTACGGCCCCGGATGGGATGCTCGCCGGATCGACAAGCTTGTGTACCAGACGGTACGCTAACTTGTTCCTGGCTACATGTATACTCATCTCTGATCTGCTGTCGCTCTAGGACCTCGGCATGAACTGTCAGTGATCAATATGTCGTAGTTCATGCACCTGGCTAACCGTGATGCAGCGCCGTACAACCCAAAGAACAAGGGCCGCCGCCTCCACCGCCACCCTGCGTTTTTCGGAACGCTGACCGAGTGTATTGAGGACTGCTGTGAGTACTGCCCTGAGCCGAAGGACGAGGAAGAGAAGAAGCTCCAGGAAAAAGAGGAGGACTCCTACGTTCGCGGCCGGATTCAGTACGTTCTGCTCTAGTGGCACTCACCCTCTCGCTGATTGTTCGTCAGATACATTCAAGAGGACCCCGGTCGCCAGAGTCTGTCCGGCAGCTTCAACCCCATCGACGAGGGCGAATGGGCCGAGCAGGCGTACGTCGGGCCCACCGAGAAGCTCTTCAATGCGATCGTCCAGGGAGATCGCGCTGCAGTGGCTACGTTCATCTCGCAGGAAGGATACGACCTAAACCGTCGCGACCAAGTCGGCCGCACACCCCTTCAGCTCGCTATTCTCTCCAAGGAGGTCGACATCGCGTGCGATCTCATCGACGCCGGTGCTCGGATGACTTCTCGCGTGGTCGATGGCCGCACTGCTCTCCATCTTGCCGCTCAGCTCGACCTTCCACAGGTCGTGCGCAAGCTTCTTGAGCGCAGCGCCGTGAATGCGGAGAAGGCGCAGGAGGAGGAGGAAGCTGCCGAGCGCGCCGAAGAGCAGAAGAAGGACGAGGACGGAATGGATGTTGACGACGATGAGGGCGAAGGGGAGGATGATCAAGAAGAAGACGAGGACGAAGACGAAGACCGCGATAGCAGCGAGGATGACTGGTCCTCGGAGGACGACGACACTAAGAAGGGAGACGAAGCTAACGGCCAGATCCCTGAGGACGAGGAAGACGTGCCGGACGTGTTCGACGTCAACGTTCCCGACTGGGACTACGCGCTCACCCCTCTCCAATATGCCGTCATCTTCGGGTCTCTCGGTGCCATTGACGAGCTCATCGCTGGGGGTGCAGACGCGACTCTTATGACGAAGGCGGAGGGCTGGTGGACGAAGCCATACCATCCCCCCACGTTGACCGCCGTAACGCGAGACAGTACGGTCGCCGCCGAGGTCATCAAGAAACTCGTGGCCGCCGGCGCGACATCCTCGCAGGCTGACGATGACCTCTTCACGATCTTCCACCGGGTCGTGTGTTCCGCGCAGCCCGAGCTTGTCGATGCCTTCCTGCGCCACGACCCGAAGGCGAAGGCTGTGATCGACTCTCCCTTGGTGTCGAACCAGTTGCTGATGACGCACCCGATCGTGTCGGCGCTGGCCAAGAACGACTTCGCAACGGTGGCCGTCCTCCTCGCACATGGCGCCAAAGTGACCTTTACCGAGGAAGACTTTAGTCGTGCACGAGATCTGAGGTACGCTGCGATTCCTCTCCGCCGCACGCATGATCTGATACGACCCTGTAAATCCGTAGGAAGAACGTGATGCGCACGGGAGAGCTCAGGTGGCGCCTCCTCATCAACTGGCCGGTAGAGACTGCGATCTACAATACTAGCGACGCGCTGCAGCTGCTTCTTGACCTCGGTGCGGACTACAATATCGGCATACGGCAAGCCTACCATCCCATCGGTAACCAGAACAGCAAGTTGACGTTCCTCGATGCCGTGCGCGGAATGAGTGCTACCATCAAGAAGGATCTCACCGACATCAGGACCAAAGCGGACATCGAGAACGACATGGAGAAGTTCAAGGAGCTTGCGGAGCAGCCGGGCTGGCAGGGCGCGCACTGGACGGAAGTCATCAAACTCATCCGCGAGGGTGAGGGGAAACGAGCGGATGGTGCGCCCATGCTCCTCGGCCATAACGCGGGAGTGCAAGAGAAGATGAAGAAGAACCTCGGTCTCTCTCTCGACTTCCTCACCAAGGCGGAGGAGCTCTTGATCTCTCGCGGCGCGAAGACATGGAAGGAGCTCTACCCGGATCAGCCCACGATCGACGACCCGAGCGAGTACTTCCGTTCCGTCGCGATGGGGTACTGGCGGTCGCGGAACAACCTGGAGTTCTTCCGGATGAACGGGACGTGGGCTTTCGAGCAGGTTCCCAGCCACTTGACTGCTCGCTACAACGAGCTGTACCAGGCGTGCTGCGACGGCGATAATGCGAAGATCGAAGAGCTCTGTCTTCCCAAGGATGGGAAGGCGGACCAGCAGCTGATCCAGATCACGTCTCGGTTCGCCGAGAACTACTGTACGTATGGTACCCTTGCAACCCGACCGCCTCTGACGCTTGCCTCCCACAACAGGCGCAACACCTCTGACGTTGGCGTTGAAGCATCGTCATTGGTCGACGGCCAGGCTCGTGCTAGCCATTGCTGTGGCGCAGTACAAACCGGCAGACGCGAAGCCACCAAAATTCAAGCTCTCGAAGATCGCTCTTGGTGAGCAGTTGCGTTGCGCCGTTATGTTATCAGAGGTCTCATGCGCCTACAGAGGACGACGACTCCGAGGATGGATCAGATGAAGACGACGACATGGACGACGACGAAGAGGAAGAGCCAGAGATCAACTTCGTTGATATCGCGCAGCGGCCGTCCTCCGTACAGTGCGACGCCGCCCCCAAGCGTCTTCTACATTTCCAAACGAGCTTCCGGCACCCAGAGACAAAGACCATCGTCAGCGGCGTCCCGCTCTACAAGGCCGTTTTGGAGAATGACTTCGAAGCATTCGTTCAGATCGCGGACTTGTACAAGGCTCTGCCCAAGCCCCTCGACCTCCCACAGGACGCACACACGTGGATGTTGACCAGCGACCGACCAGACATGCTCGACGAACTAATCCGCCGTACTGGAGCGGGCATCGAAGTTCCGGAGGAAGAGTCGCAGGACAGCGACGAACAAAGCGCTGACGACACCAAGGCGAAGAAGCTCCCTCCGAAGACGTACCTAGGGCTCAACGTCCACGGCAAGAAGCGCAAGGATCTTGTTCTGAAGTCGGACCCGAACGCGCCCAGCACCGAGGAGAAGCACGAGTTCCCGCTCCTCTGGACGGCGGCGCACACGGGTGCCATAGGATGCGTTCGCTATCTCTCGAGCGAGCGCGCTGTCAGCGCATACCAGTACTACGCTTCTACTCACAGCGACGAACGCGCGAAGTACCTGAAGACCATTACTGCTCAGATACCGGCGAGGATAGGCTGGAAGACCGACGAGCTGAATGAGTCGGTCGTGACTGCAGCCATCATTGGGGACCAGCTGGACGTCCTCAAGGCCGTGGTCGATCTCCAACCTGCTCAGATGCAGGATTCTCTCATGGCCAGGTAAGTTTGTCGTTTTCGGACAACGTCGGTTGTGTTTGACTGACACAACTGTACCATAGGATCCTCTACGCCGGGTTCAACAACATTCTGGTGGCCGCCAGCTGGGGTTGTTCGCCGGATATGTTCGACTATCTGTTGTCGAAGGGTATCTCTCCTACCGAGACCGACTGTCGCGGGTGCGTGAAACGACATTCAGTTACGAGACAGCTGAACCTGTATACTGATGACACTTATCCTCTTAGCTGGAACGCATATCATATTCTCTGCGCACAGAACTCGGAGAAGCACATGAAGCTCCTCAAGCACATCTTGAACAAGCTCCCCGAGGACGTCACCTGCCGGATGCTCCTGCAGCAGTCGAAGAAGGCCCTCAACACTGTACGTTCTCCCGTCTCCTGCGTCCACGTACCTTCTCTGACTCCGTCTGTCTAGCCGCTACATATTGCTGTGAAGAAGAACGGCATCGCGGCTGTCAAGCTTCTCCTCAAATTCAAGGTCCCGGTGTTCCTAATGCGCGACCGCGGCGGTTCCACGCCGTTGCATCTCGCCGCAAACAGCATTCTTCCCGAGATCACTCGCTTGATCGGTGAGGCCGGACCGGAGGAAGCCCTTACCCTCGAGGACAGTGTCGGGAACACGCCATTGGAGATGGCCATCTCGCACTGGCTGCAGGTTAGCACCGGAAGCAACGGCCCAGGCTCGCTCCCGCAGATCCCCACCCTCTGCGACAGTTTGCACCCTTTCGCGAACGATCGTCCCTTCCCGTCGGAGGAGGAGATTCAGAAACTCAAGAATACCGTCGAGCGCCTTGTTGCCCAGGGACACCTTCGCAGTGGGACCAAGCTCGCAACCGAGCTTGCCGCGTTCACCAGCAAGGTCGAGGCGGAGGCGAAGAAGCGCGTGGAGGCAGCTGCCGCCGCCGACGACAAGCAGGGTGACAAGGACGCCGAGTTCGAGCCACTAATGGAGGACGGAGACTCGTTGAAGACGCTCGACTACATCTCCGAGGCTGTTGCGTCCAGGCCTCACCTGCGGAGACAACTCGTGCACCTCAGCGACGTACACCGCTCCGTGGACGGCACGTTGGCACGTGTTGGCCGCAGACCCAACACACTCGTCGCTTTCGGTCAGCATGCGGACGGCGAGGGTCTGGATCCGGAAGTGGAGGAGGATAAGGAGACGAAGGTGAAGAACTTCAGCGCCGTCCGCCGGTGGCACAGCGGCCATTCTTATGATATCTTCGGCGAGGACACAATCTAGGATGCATCTTAGAGGGCGTGCGAGTCTTCTTGTACAGTAGAACTGGGATAAATTATGGGATCAAATGACGTTTCACCTGTTCGCGAGCAGGCAGCGCAGAAAGAGGGACAACGTGAGGCGAGGACGGTCATCGAATGCGATACTAATGCAACAGGTTTCTAATCATGCAGCGGTTCTCAATTCCCCATGTCTACAGATCCGCGACGCCCGCCCAAATTCGTTCGTCTACACCGAAGCCTCGCCATCATGCCTTGGGCGCCTTGCCTCCGGCCTTGGAGTTGGGAGGAGACGCGGTGTTCTTGGACGCGGCGGCCTGAGCGCGGGCGGAGAAGGTGCCCTTGCCGGCGTCGTTCCCGGCCTTGGCCTGCGGTCAAATGCGAACGCGTATGAGACTCCCGCTCGTGCGCGGACGGATACGGACAGCGACGCAGCGCGTGGGCGGAAGGGGGCAGGGATAGGATCGGGGTGGGCAGAGGATGGGGAGGGAGGCGGGGAGGGGCAAACGCTGACCTGAGTAGACTGGATGCGGGAAGCGTCAGTGGGGGTGGTCTTGTTGGCACTAGCTATTGGGCGGAGGTCGTGTCAGCGACCACGGTGGCGGGAGTGACGGTGAGCCAGATGGCTTACCAGCACCGCCGCGAGCTCCCTTGGCCGGCATTGTGATGTGTGAGGGTGGTAGAGAGAAGAGTAGAACGGTGCGATAGGTGAAGACTCTGTGAGACCTGGTGGAAGACGTCGAGAGGACTTCCCTTTTATACCTCGTCGATGGACGGAAAAGCCGGATTTCTGCAAGTCTCGGGCACTACACCGAGACGACTGAACATGATGGCTCGTGTGACGCGCCAAAATACCCATTGGCTACCGAGCCAACGCCAGAGCTGCATTGAGCAGCGCGTCGGTCGCGATGCATAGCGGCACCAATTGTAATGGTGATGAACCTCCTAAATCTGTCAATCAATACATCTACAGCTGCAGAGAAGAGACGAAGCACTGACATCGAAGTCGCAGAGCACTGCGGAAATGGGCCATGTCTGTCGCCATCGTGTGCTGTGAGACACGAACGTTGGCGATCGTCGTTGGACCCGCCCAATGAGGGCGGGATAAGCGCATCGGGATCCCGGCACGGACTGAAAGTATGGTTCACCGTTCACGAGTGCGTCTTAGTCGTCGCGACGATGACCCGCATTTGGTGGGGAGTCGATGGTAAGGGTCGGACTTGAGTTAGCGGTAACCCGAGCTGTACGTTAGGAGATGAATCGAACCGTAACAACATGTACACGCGTGCAACGTTGAACAACTTGGAAGCTCATACCGGACAAGTTCTTTGTGTCAGAGACGACGTCCCGTGGCCAACCCATACCCAGCACTATGCGGCGCCCCTGCTGTCATCAACTCAGATTGCTGGTACCACGCACGGAGGTGTACTCCTCCGGTGCTGTGTAGTAGCACCTGCATCCCCGGGCGAATGTGGTGCCTCTGCGCAAGTTTGACCAAGGCTCACGGTCCGGAGCAATAGGGGACAGTGATCCCCCGCAAGAAGTTCGCGTAAATGTCGCACAGACAAAGGTCCGTTCTTCGGGAAGTATGCCCGCTGTCTCATGAAACCTTGCGAAGTACGAGCTGAAAGGGAAGGAAAGCACCGAATCAGCATGTGGGTAAGGGCGGATATAGCGCACGGACCGCTGACGCTCTTCTGAGAACACGAACAAGGTGCATGTTGACAAGCTCCCACCCTTTCTCTCGGAACGCGGGATCATCACGAGCATTCCCGGACAAGGGCATAGATCGATCCGTATACTTGCAGATGTCACATATTTGCGCGCACATTCAGAGAGCCCATGAGCTGCCAGACCTGCCTAGCACCTGCTTACTAAAAGACATAGCAGACGTGAAGTGTAAGGGAACGAAATACGGCGTTCTCCAGCGAACAAAAGTTGACAAGCGGGCAGGCATAAACCTGCAGAATGAGCGCATTCGTTAGCCGATCTCGCGTAACGTTTGATCTCAGACCAGCCATAAGTACCTAAGTCTGAACGTTGATAAGTGACTGAAGCACGATGCTGAGCGCTGACCAGTGGATAGGTGAGGGTGGAAGGCCCGCGTGCCCAGAATATATAGCTGTTTTCGTCCAGCAGTCCCTTGATATCCAGCTGAGCGATCTCGTAGGCGTCCCTGATACCGAAGGGCTCTTGCAGCTAGTGCGATGGACCCATCTACACACCTCTTACGGTCCTCGGAAGAGTATCGACACTGCCTGCGGTGCAATAGTCGCATCAGAGCCGGGGTGTCGTATGCAGTCAGGTCATTGCCAGAGATGCAGCCATACAGAAAAGTCGACCGACACTGACTAGTTATGTGTTCGCAGGACAAAAGAGACGAGACCGAGAAGGCCGAGGCAGGTTAAGTACTATTGCGCGCTGACATAATATCATCTCACGATTAGATACTATGTAAGTCCAATCATAAAGCTCCCTCTGTCCCTCCTCAGGCTCACGACGGCTGCGGATTTCGAAAGCCTGCGCCTTCTGAAGATTTGGAGACTCCTCCCTGCCTATGGAATGTTTCCATATATCGGCATGAATCAGGATCGTGGTACGGGTTTGTTTTGTGCTCGGTTCGATCACTTGTCTCGAATGGAGAGCAACTGCCAGTGAGCAATTCATCGTGGCACGCCGAGGTTCGTACATCGTCATCATCACTATTCGTCTCGCGTCGTAATACATTATGAATACACGCGAGTCCTTCATTCCTGCCCTGCGCCTGCGTGCAGCAGATGCTACACTTTACCAATTAAAGCATAATCAAAAGGGCCGGGGAGATACCGAGCTCGAAGTGGCCTTTCAGCCAGTGTAGGAGACGGTGACCGAGCTGCCGCTGGTCGAGACCGAAGTGAGGACCTTGTTGTTCTGCTCGATGTCGATGAGGGTCGCGCCGGACGGGCCCACGGACGTGCCGCTGGTCGTGCCCGCGGATGCGCCGGTGAACGTGACGGTGCCGAAGTTCGCGAAGGGGACGAGGGAGCCGCCGGACTCGAAGTCCTCGACGATCCACTCCGCGTTGTACTCGCAGAGCGACGGCTGGCCGGAGAACGTGTGCGTCACGGTCTTGCCCTTCGAGTTGTTCGTGATCGTCGCCGTGCCGCCCGTCTTGGAGGACGCGGTCACCGTCACGGTGACGCTGTCGCCCGCGGAGAAGCTGATGCCGGAGAAGTCGTACGCGTAGTCAGGGTACCACTCGTACCAGGCTAGAGTTCAATTCATAATCAGCACACACATAGCTCAATGTTAGAGCGGATGATTGCGTACCATCGTAGCTGACGCTCGAGCCGGAGACGGTGAAGTCAACACCGGTCTGGAGGATGGCAGTGCCACAGGTGTCACCGTCGATACCAACCCAGGCGGACGCGGAGTGCGTGCCAGAGCCGCCGGAGGGCTCCTTGGGGGTGGGGACCGTGAAGGTACCCGTGACGGACTTGTAGGTAGCCTAGAAGACAGTGACGCAGTCAGCGCCGTCCGCTTATCGCAAGCTGGCAACAGGGCGCAGCTCACCTTGGTGGCGACGAGCACCGCGCCGGCCCAGTTGCTACTGTACTCGACGTGCGAGGTGTTCGTGATCAGGTTGTCGGCCTGGTGGATGCCGTCGCTGAGCGCCTTGGGCTGCGACTGGTGGGCGAGGCCAGCGGCGCGGCGGGCTGCACGCTGGGCGAAACGCTCCTTGGAGGTGGGGATGGCGAACGCCGCGGTGGCGAGGAGCACCTGGCAGAGGAGGGTGGCAGCGAGCATGGCGACGAGCGGAAGAGACGAGGGTCTGTCGACTCGAATGGGCTGTAGAACTGGTAGTCCTGAGCTGAGGGTTGCCTCTCGATACCCTGGTGCTTTTATACGTCGACGAGTAGTACTGCTGTACTCCGAATATTCGACCTACAGCGCGCAGGAATTTCTTGGCGGTGGAGCAGTTTCCTACTAGACGTTCAGCCTGGAATCTATCAATTGTGTTCGTTATACCGCGCATTGCGCTTCGAGGATGTGCCGAACAGGGCCATCGGTGGAGCACACATGGGGATTTGTGCTTCTTCGATCACTTGACGCTGCTACAAGCACGAGATCATGAGTCTCTAGAAATCCCAAAGAGGTAAGCACGAGGTTTCCCTACGGGATTTGTGCGGTGGGTTACCAGCGTAGGATCATCCTCGTGACCAGCATCTGCGAGCTGGCTAGCCTTGAAGAGCGTTGATTGCAAAAATAGACCTAGCAGTCCGAAGCACAACGTCAGTGTCGGGCGATAATCAGACTGCAGAAAGAGACGACATCCAGGAAGATCAGCGACGTGGGAGAGACCTGTCCTGAGGACGTATGGTCTCCCTCCATGCGGGCGGCTAATAGCACTCTTCTCTGATGCGTACTCTCGGACCCGGCGTTATGAGAAGCAGTCGGGACCGAAGGCGTAGAGTATGCCATTGCGTGTAGTCTGCGATAGTCCTACGATGCGAACGTTCATGGCCGGCGTTCCAAATACCGGGCCAAACATGCTTCGTTCCTGTTGTAGAAGCTCGTACGACAGCGCCAACATGGAGGATCCGTTGTACGAAGCATGTCAAGCTCACGACAGGACAACAAAGGAGGGACGCAACAAGACACGCCTCCGCCGTCCTATGACGCAAGGGAAATTGCTCTACGCAATGGAAGTTCACGCAATACCAGCGATGCAGCTGGACAACGTCGACATGGCTGCCGCTGGTGCCTGCGACTGCCCACATGTATGTGGGACTGATACTGTCCAGCCCAGACCCGTTGACCACGCACTTCTGCTATAGGTGAACTTCCACGTCGAACATCAACGCTTCCGAGGGTCCGGATTCGCGTCAAGAGCCGCGGCGGAGCACGGCATTGCGCTGCAGCTGCCTCGTGTAAATCACAACTAGACCAGTGTACCGCCGGAACTGGATCCATCTCGCCAAACCGGAACACAATGTACTGCATGACTGCGTCCTCGATGTCGGCCTGCATGCCAGTGCACCACATGGATCGAGACGTCACCGAAGCCCTGTGCGATTGATGCGGGTCCTGCGGCGCATCCGACGACGATACGGCAAGAGCACTCACCGATAATGCAAGCTTGCGTGCTAAGCCGCTCGTGCCACAAGTCACCATGATGATGGATGGGCGCGGGCGACCGAGCTCTGAGATGTGCGAGGTATCCGAGGACCAGCATCCGCGATGGACGATATCAGCAGAGAATGTCGGAGCTAGAAGGCGCCATGCCGGCGATGTTCACGCCCGGACGTTGCAGTTCTATACTAAGTACACTTTAGCAGGGGTGGAGATTTAGCCAGGTGGATCAACAACAGTCGTTATCTATCCGACTGACCTTGTCTTGTCCGGGTTAGCTTCCCCGATGTACGGACGCTGCCATAGTAATGGACAGGCGTAGCAAGAGTTAACCACCAGGAGGATTGACTGCGGCGGTAGTGGAAGGTAAGTAGGACAAGCGAAGCAGTGCATGCCCAAGGAGGCCAAGTCAGCTTGCTCGGGCGTGGGAGGATTGATGGTCCCGACCGGCAATACCCGATTAGGGAATTCCCGCCGCGGACAGCGTCGGCACGTTGAACCACTGAAGTTGGCTCTCGAATTCCAAGGAACGAAGCTGCTTAGAGTGCAGTGCTTGCGATCATCTGCTGTTGTTCGAACCAATGTCACCAGCACTACGTTGTTCGCCGCAAATGAGACACCTACCGCTTCTCTATGGCATATACAGCATGGGTACCGCTCGGTCGGAGTTGAGGTAAGTACGTTCTCATTTCTTACACAGAGTACGGATACACTTCGTGAAGGACTTTGACATACCCGCGCTTGCGCGCAAGAATCGCGGACCCTGACACTCCCGTATGCTCATGCCCCCACAAGTCATCCAGGCTCTTCGATGCGCGTCCTCCGGTACCCTTTCAAGGGCCAGTGTACCTGACGGCGACCTGAGACGAACTGGTGGAGACGGAGGTCAAGACGCGACCGTTCTGCTCCATGTTGATGATGGTCGCGGCCGCGGGGTTCGCAGTGCCGCTCGACGTGCCGGCGGACACGCCGGTGAAGGTGACGGTGCCCCAGTTCGCGAGGGGGACGAGGCCACCACCCTCGGAGAAGTCCTCGACGATCCACTCCGCGTTCTCCTGGCAGAGCGCGGGCTGGCCGCTGAAGGTGTGCGACACGGTCTGGCCCGTCGAGTGGTTGACGATGGTCGCCGTGCCGCCCGTGAGCGACGTCGCGGTCACGGAGACCGTGATCGAGTTTCCGGGTCTGAGCGTGATACCCGAGAAGTCGTGCGCAAAGTCGGGGAACCACTCGAACCAGGCTGCGCGCGTGCCGTCATGAGTGAATGGGACATGGATGTGTGGGAGAGGGATGACGTACCGTCGAAGGAGGTGCTGCTGCCGGAGACCGTGAAGTCAATGCCGGTCTGGAGGATGGCGTTCCCGCATGTGTCTCCATCGATACCAACCCACGCCGAAGCAGAGTGGGTGCCCGAACCGCCGGAAGGCTCGCGCGGCGTGGGGATTGTGAAGGTACCCGTCACGGACTTGAAGGTATTCTAGCGACAGATAGCCGTATGTCAGCGTCCGAACTTCGCATGACGACATTCGCAGGAACGAGGCAGACAAAGTGGAAGAGGGATTAGAAAATGCCAAGGCTACTTACTGCACCAGCGACGAGGACGGCTCCAGACCAGTTGCTGCTGAACTCGGCGTGCGTGGTGTTGCCAGTAGCCTGCTCCTCGGTGACGGGGTGCACCACAAGCTGCTTGGGCTGGGTCAAGTGCGACCGAGCAGCACGACGGGCAACGCGCTCCGCGAGACGCTCCTTGGAGGTGGGGATAGCGAACGCCGCGGTGGCGAGGAGGACCTGAATGAAGAGGGCACCACCGAACATCATGACGGGCAGAGGGTGTCGAGTGGGAGTAGGCTCGAGTGGGATGTCGGTGGGGGGAGAACTGGGCAGTGGATCCCAAGCTGAGGATGTCGAGCAACATCCTCGAGGCTTTTATTCTCTGGCGTTGCGTCGGCCGAGACCAGTCCCGGGTCCGTCATCAAGCGTCGAGGTCGTCGAAGCTCTTGGCAGATTGCACTGTGATGCGGACGACATTCTGCAGGGAAGGATGCAGGTTGGCCGCGATGGACGAACCTTGTGCTCTCGTGCAAGCTCCGGGCCACCCAAACGCATGGTTCCTCCACCTTCGCGGCTTCTTCATCCACTTCACAGAATAACGACACGCGTCGCAATACCGCAAAAAAGCAGCTTTCTCCCAGCGACACGAGGGTCTGAATGGCAAAATAGCCCAGGAAGGGGGTACGCGTGATCTAGCCCCAAGGTGCGGTACACATTCAGCGAAGCCGATTGCAAAGATAGAACGAAAGACTCACCAACATGTATCAGAGCTGTAATGGACCCTTCGGATAAGATCTACCGGCGACGCCGACATGATGCAGAGACCGGAGACGTGGGAGTGGTTTTGGGCCACATTCTCACTGACGGCGCACTGGCGCTCGCGCGGATTCAATGGCCATGGGCACAGAGGTGATGATTCCGGCATTGCAAACAATTCCATATCCTGCATAGATGAATCGTATCTCAGCAGATAGCAAGACAGAAATGTTTTAGTGCGGCGAAGGGGTTGTCACTCACCAAAGCGCTCATTGACGTGCTGTGTAAGTAGGTTCGCGGGACAACGATCAAGAAGTTCTCCGATGTCTTGCTACGAAGACTTGAAGCATTCCGCTTACGACATCTTCCAGGCCACTGTCGCAGCTTGAGCGGAACCTAGGAAGAGCACGAGAGTTGGCGTCATAACAGCGTACTCGGATTCGAACCTGAGACGTACCACCGCCTTGAAGCTGAACAAAGCCATACGCCGACCTTGACTATGACAGACGGATACAGTTAATCGCGCTCATCTGTCACACGACCTCGGAGGCCGTGTCAGCAGTGGTTCGGCTCGGAAGATCACGTCCGTTGCGACGTATATGGAGCGGCACAGAACCACATGATCTGGTACTGACAGCGCAGCTTCCAACAGCTTCGGATAGCTGTAAATGCGGTGGTGTGATTGGTACGCCCACCGAGCAGTTGTTCTATGGTAAGGCACAGCTGGTAGAGCACACCTGTGTCGGTGTCATTCGTCGTCCACAATACGAGAAGAACTCGACTCGGAGACTTACCGGTCTATGGGTGACAAGACAACCGCATCGTGTTTAATACGGCTTTCCAGCACTACAACCGTCCTACGAACCTAAGGTGAGCCCGAGGTCATCAACCCAACAGCCGTAGTTTGACTTTGACGCGCCGAGTTGCGAGGAGGCAGTGAGAGTTCAACATTCAATACCTTGCCATCTAATGTAACATTCACAGCATGTGTCAACTGACACGTATCATGTTGCATGATTGGAATCAGAGCCCGCAAGATGTAGAAGGGAAGACATGGAGGAGGAGGAAGGAGGAGGAGAGAGCATTGGGCGGGATTCGAGTGTGGGCAGACTGAGCGTGGAAACAGCTTATGTCAGCCAAACAAACCCCCTCGGTCTGCTCGGCTGGAGACCGTCTCTGCATACTCAGACTCTTGCTTCAATACTACTCTCTCCTTCCGGGCGTCGCAACCAGAAATCGCTGATAAGTAACTTTGCAACCTTTTGTCGGAAGGCGACTAAAGCATATGTCTAATCGGTTTCAAGCAGTGGGCTGATAAAGTTGACGCACAGCACGAACTTTCATGAACCAACCTGCTACAGGCTTTGTCGCGATGAACAAGCTCTGAGGACTCAGGAATACTCCTTGGACTGTGAGGTGTGGGAAGGACTACGCAGACCCGTAATGCGCAGCCTGTTCCCTAACTTCTACTTCGTCGTACAATCTGACGACATAAATGAGTGCCTCTCAACTCGAAGGTCAGTAGTCACCTCAGTGTCTCTGGATCCAACCTTCTGAATTTAGTGACCTTGTAGGAGACAGGGGAGCTGCGAATCTGAATATCAGTGGCATATCGACCTCGTGCATTCTGACCCGAGAGTCCGCCTAAGAACGGCCAGGTGCCCTATAGGAAGTCGTAGAGAAGGAACCGAACGATATCATATGATATGTTCCGACGAACAGCTCTCCCCACTTTCTTCGGCTTTCCAGATGCAATGTTGTGCCGTGAGTTTATCTATCCCTAGCATTTGCGTAGTATGTCTCACTTGCTTTTCGCAGCCATTTTCACCGCTTTGGGTCAGCGAGCTTGCGTGCTATTCTCCCGAAGGTATGCATCGAAACTTCCGGATTACCTCCTTGAGAATTACGGGTACGTATTTTTGCAGGACGGTTGGCAACTGTTCGAAGAAGCACCCGCTTCACGCGCAGTTGAGCGCGCCGCTGCTCCGAGCATCGCAATGCGTGGTATGGCGAGCACGAACAGCGATGCCTTGCGACCTTCGGGTCACCATCTAGCAATCTGCGCCCAAGTGTCAGCACAGTGCACCTTATGCATCGCTATGCGTCGATAGTCCGGAGCAACGGCCCTTAAGTTAATGTATATAAACCCCAGCAGAGCGACTCCCGTTCCTCAGCTCGGGACTACCAGTTCTATAGCCCACCCAAGTCGACCGACCTCTCCTCGCCATGTTCGCTGCCACCCTCCTCTGCCAGGTGCTCCTCGCCACCGCGGCGTTTGCCATCCCCACTTCGAAGGAGCGCTTCGCACTGCGCGCTGCCCGCCGCGCCGCAGCCTTCGTGCACCAGTCGCAACCCAAGTGGCTCAGCGAGGGAACCGCTCAGGCGAACCTAATCACGAACACTTCGCATGTGGCCTACAGCCCTAACTGGGCCGGCGCTGTGCTGGTTGCCGACACGGTAACGAGATATCTCTCTTTGGCCGTGATGGACGGACGATGCTGATTGCGTTTTCCCCCTTTCTTAGGCTACCTACACGTCCGTGACTGGCTCCTTCGTCGTCCCCACTCCGAGCGAGCCCTCTGGCGGCTCTGGCACCTATTCCTCATCTGCTTGGGTCGGTATCGATGGCGACACTTGCCAGACGGCCATCCTGCAAACCGGTGTCGACTTCACCGTCTCGGATTCTGGCGTGACCTACGACGGTATGCACCTCCCGCTTCAACCCCTCCGCTGCTGTGATCGCTAAGCAAAGTCTACTCCTGACAGCCTGGTACGAATGGTTCCCTGACGCCGCCCACGACTTCTCAGGGATCAGCTTCGCCGCAGGCGACACTGTCACCGTGACGGTCACCGCGACGTCGACGACGGGCGGCACGGCGACGATCACAAACGAGTCCAATGGTCAGACGGTCTCGAACACGTTCTCCAGCCAGCCGGCGCTCTGCGAGACGAATGCGGAGTGGATCGTCGAGGACTTCGAGTCCGGCGGCTCCCTCGTCCCCTTCGCGAACTTCGGCACCGTCACGTTCACTGGCGCATCGGCGACCACCAACAGCGGCTCAACCGTCGGCCCCTCCGGCTCGAGCATATTTGACATCGAGCAGAACAACGTGGTTCTGACCTCGGTGTCGACTACGGACAACTCTGTTACGATCTCCTACGTTGCCTGAACACACATGTGTTGTCTCCACGGTCCTGTGTGTCGTATTTATCTATTAGCCTGGCAGACGATGGACATAAGTACTGGTGTATGGTAACATAATGATGTAGTCAGTGTCGACGTCCCACATGTATCTTTGGACTAATCAGTAGCTTGAGCCTGTGACGTGCCACTGCAGACCAATCGCGATGAAGCACTCTGACGTATCAGCCATCAGTCTTCTCTCCGGATAATGCTTCAGTCTGCTATTCCAAACCTTCAGGCATGTTTGTGGAAGTAGAGCAAACCTACACCTGGCCCCGGGACAAACCATCTTCAATTTGTCGCGCAGCGCTCTTCCGGCGAAACCCGGGCGCGAGCGTCTCCTCCTCCTCTGAGTTTGAGCGAGTTTCAACTGCCTCATCTCCTACCACGACCAACAAGAGCAGAACACATTCACCTTGAACCTCTTATTCAGAAGAGAGACTTCATCGCCATCGACTACCGACTGCTTCCATAACGTTCGGTCATCGTTGCTGGTTGGACATTACCTCGAAGACTGCCCAGTCATCTTCCCGGTAAAGTAGACGTTTGCGGCATAGCGTGTTGGTACTAATTGCTCCTTGTCTAGGAACCAGTCCGAGGACAGTTATATGGAATGCAAACACCTTGTGCTAGACTTTCTACTTCCCTGTTTTGCCCCGAAGGAACGACGTAGTCTCGTGGTCGACCATGTAAGTATCGGGAGACAAGGCAGAGGGCTCGACCCATTCTGGTGGCTGCAGAAGGCCCACACAGGATCAGCATTGTAGATCATCGGTCCTATGCGGGACCTTTTGCTGCTCATGGCGGTGCGATCACGGCTCTGCACTATCCAACAGCAGCGCGTCGTAAGTACGTTTGGCAACTTCGCGGATGACCTCTTCGCACGGTTAGGTGCGCAAGAAGTATATCGCAACTGTTCCTTTGAGCGTATGGCGGAAATGAGCGGGGATTCTCAGTGTTGGGTCACGGTGAGGGAACCCAGCACTATGTCCGTGTATTTTATCCTGGCGTGCTTAACGACGGATGACCGCTGACTACACGTGTTAAACGCATGTCTGAGACACCAGGGAGGGGTGCCCGTTGTCGCTCAAGATCTTCGCATTGTACACGTATCTGCGAGTCTCCTTTCCGAAAGAAGGCCTTGATATGAGAAGCTGCTGTCGACGACGCGGAATACAGGAGGTACGCGGTCCACACATATATGCACGGCAGCCGCAACGGTGGGAACTGACCACACTCTCATCCCGGAACCGTAACCATGAGCTTCCTCCACCGACCATTCCTGCAGCTCTCTGACCTGTCCTCGATTGCCTCTTCCCGTCTGCGTCCAGGCAGCCTCCGCCGCGGTAGCAAGCGCAAGCCTCGAACACGTGACCGCGATGGGGAAGTAGAGAAGGCGCACGAGGAGCCCGACAGCGTGCCGGAGCTTAGCCCGAAGGAACGCGAGCTCCAGAGCAGACTGGAGACGTTGGAACGTCAACTAGCGCAGGAGCAGGAGGCATTGGCCAGGCGAACGGCGGACTACATGAGCGCGATGGTGGAGACCGACCAGCTGAAGGCACGTCTTACACAGCTAGACTGTCTTCCCCAGCAGGTCAAGGAGATGCAGAAGAAATTGGAACAAGAACAGGAATCGTCGAACAAGGCCTGGGAGCTGTACGAAGGCGCGATCGCAGAGACTCAGCAGCTCAGAGCACACCTCACGCAGGTCGAGGACGAGGCGAAGAACAGCGAGGCCCGGGTCTCCAAGCTCGAGCAAGCACAGGCGGACGCAGAGAGGGCACGCAGGTCGTCCATTGAGCTCCTCGAGGCACGGACAAACGAGCTGCGCGAAGCGCAGATCTTCCTCACCAAGGTCGACGACATATCGGACAACGAGGTCGTCCATATCGTCGAGACGCTGAACGCGCAGATTGCGCGGATCGCGGCTGCTGTCCCGCGCGCGCCGCAGTTCCGCTTCGAGAGCCGCAAGGACGCCGCGGTCCTGGAGAAGGCCGTCCGGAGGATCGAGCACTATGCCTGGCTCGGGCCCAGTCTCGTCTCCTCGCTGAGCGCCGCTGATCCAGCGCGGAACAACACCTTGGTGCAGACGGCCCTGCAGGCGGGCATGGTGTCGTACGCGCGATGGTTGGCGACGAGCTGGGAGTTGGGCGTCGTGGATCCCCGCGGGCTGCTCGAGGGCGTATACATGGCGATCAGGGATCGTGGTGCGTATCGCGATGCTCACCCGTGGAGTGTATCTGACAAGGTCAATACACAGAGCCGCAGTCCGTCGCTGGTCGATGGAGAGCACTGTGTCGAACACATGTGAAGGCGCTCCTGGAGACGGGCGAGGGGCAGACGCAACGTCTGTTCAAGACGCTTGCTGGCATCGTGGCGGACGTGCTCGTCATCTACGGTGCAAGCGGCACGTGGGAAGAGGTCTCCGACGCCGTCACGCAGACGTTCGAACGCGACCTGCACGAGGTTATCAGTCTCGCTCTCCAGTTCCAGTGGACGGCCGGAGAGAAGATCGTCTCTCGCGACTTCGCGGTCTTCGCAGCCGAGCCGGACTTGGCGTTCGATCCGCTGAGCATGCAGGACGAGCGCGCCGACCAGAGGAAGACGACTGCGTCGATCAGGAAGGGCAGCGTACTCTGTACGACGCACTTGGGTTTGCTGATGGAACGCAAGAGCGGGGGGAAGGGGGGATCAAGCGACGTTGACTCGACGGTGTTGCTGAAACCGAAGGTCGTTCTGAAGAGCGGGTTGGGGAAAGCCGGGCAGGTTGTCAGCGGCCGTTAGGGAGCCCAGTATGTGTTACTGTACGTTCGATCCCCCCGCAGTGTAGCGCTGTGCGCTCTATCCCGTGAATACGTGGTAGACTTCTCGCTCTCATGGTCGTTGCGCAAAGGATGTGTGAGCAACAGAATTACGTTCGAACAGATGATCGTAAACATGGTGCTCACAAGGGACATGTCGACGTACGTTTTGTCTCTGGTGTCCTGGCCCTTGCCAGGAGGTTGAAAAACACGCACTCGTGCGAAATGCTTGTCAACTTGAGAGAGCGCGGCTCAGCCTAGCAAGCCGACTCGGATTCTCGTGCAGGACGGCATTGATAGTAACAATCAAAATATGGACAATTCGATGTGGTGTGATAGGCAGTGACGGCAACGTGATATCGTACAATGCATGCACCTCCGGCCCTCGGGTAACAAGTGTGTTCACGATGAGTTTGGTGACAGGACGTCGCCGGCGGAGTCGTCGAGCTCGTCGTACACGAGCTGGGCGGGACCTCTGCGACGGTGATCAGTACAGCTCGACTGTAGAACCGTGTTGGAAAGTGAACGAACCGCTTTTCCTCGCCCTGCGGTGAGCAGGTTTTATTCAGTCAATTGGCCTCACGCACACGTAAAAGTACTTACATCTTCGAGCCAGCTGATCTGGGCTTGAAGCTCAACGCCGCAACGCAGGACGACGCTGATTCTCTTAGCAGGTAGCGGACCAAACATGCCGAGGACGAAGACATCAGCGACCTTCGAGATGTCTGCCCGCACAACACATAGTCGCTTAAAGTCGCCTACTTACGTTGGTTAGCAGCTGCAGAGGTAGACCGTGTTAGTATGGGCAGGCGACGCACCAGAGCTGGTTTCCATGAATGATGGTGGTTCCGACTTGGCCCCCGTGTATGCTATGATGTCGCTGCTAGTTTGGTTCATTTCCCTTAGAGGACTACGTACAAGGCAATAGGTCTGCCTGAACTCCTCGTTGTCCCGGATGCGAGTTCCCTGAGTTTTCTTCAGCGCAAGCTGCATGAAAGTTTGAGGAGAGATTTCACCTTCTTCAAGATCGCCGAAAACCCGTTGTCGAGCATAAGACCAACCGGTCCAAGGTGCATGTTCCCCTCTTGAGCACGATGCTCTGGGTCGGAAGGGTCGAAGTCGATGCTGACGTTGGTCCCGTAGGTGGCCTTGGCGATGCGGTAAGCGACAAACCGTTCAAGGTAGTGCCAAATGGCACCCTCGGCGACGGCTTTGCTCCTGCACAGAAAATCAGCACTTCCATCATGAAGTACAGTGATGAGTGAGGATACGAACGCATGCGTGTCTGGGCGATACAGGCGCAGTCCGAGCTGCTCGAGCGTGATCTTCAGGTTCGTGAACAGCCATTTGTTTGCCGAGAATCCTCCAATGAGGAAGACGGCCTGGATGGCTTGTAGCATGAATGCGTGCACCCGTGTCACGAAGCGAATATGAACACGTACCGTATATGGAGTGCCTCGCGTGTCCTGGAACTGCTTCTTGATGGCAGCGACGATACCGTCGAGGGAGGGACGGAATAGCGACATCATGGTGTCACTTGAGTTGAAGGTGGAGCGTTAGCTTTGATACGACGCGAGGCACGCGAAGTCAGTACTCACTGCGTCACCGACAGGGATCCGTTTTTGATGCCCAGCCCCGCGTTGTTGTCCATCAGGCCTGTGGGGAAGTAGTACGCGCGTTTGGGCTCGTTCGTGAAGCGTGGCTTGATACTCTTCTCGAACTCCTTCATCATGCGTTTGAGGTGGATATCCTTGCCGTACTTGGAGCCCTCGAGACGTTCTGCGACCGAGTATGGAGTCAGCGGCAGGTAATCAGAGATCGATCCCACAACCTGTACCTTTGAAGAAGTCCTCCGCTCGCATGTTGACGGTTACCGACCCAAGCATGACACCTACGCCGCTTGCTGTGAGCATGTATTGCATATGCGGAGTAGCAGTACTAGTACACTCACAGTCGGGGGAAGCAGTCTCCTCAACAGAGAGTGGAGCGGACGACTTGAAGACATAGCTACTGATGTCGACCGTACCTCCACCAGCGTCGACGACCATGATGCGCTCGCCGGGCTACGGACAAGAACATGAGACTAGAAACGTACATCGAGATGCTTTTCCACGTACCGTGATGCTCTCCGAGGTGAGGCAGTTCTGGACGCAGAAGTGTAGGCCGGCCTCGCCCTCGCTAACGAAGTGAACACGGTCATGGCCCTCCGGAGTTTCGGGAACGAGGCCCGCTAGGATCGCCGCCTGGCGCATCTTGCTCTGTTGGAGTCCTTCCCAGCCGTTGGGATGACAGAGAACGAAGTCCACTGTGTCCTTGACGCTGTTCCACAGCGACTCGCCGCTCGCCTCGGACTCCGAGATGTACGTGCGAGCACAGTCGACCATATAGCGCATAAAGTCGGCTAAGACTTGAACGACCGTCTTGCCCGCAGGAAGCGGCGGGATTTTCTCCTTGTTAACCTCGGCGGTGTCGAGAGTGTCGGGGCGAAGATGAAGCTTAAACCTGTCGACGCCATAGATGAGCTCACCAAGACCGAAGTTGTCATGATACCGCACTTACCAGCGGGAGAGGGTGAGTTGATGATAGTCGGATTCCATTTCCACGTCACCCCACGCGGCCTCTGCACCGACCGAGTGACTGAGCGTCTCTGCGATAGTACAGCTCAGATGGCACTCTGTAGTCCCCCGGGCAGTCCTCCAGACCGGGGTACCTGGGGAGAATAACCGTACAGCTCATCATAACTGCTAGGCGCGAAGTCGGATACATACCGCTTGACCGGTTCAATCTTCGGGACCTGGCCTGGGTCGAGTATAGCATAGGACATTCCAGAGAACGTCGTCCCGATGTCGAGGCTGAGGACCAGCTTCCGAGCGGTCCCCTTGTACGGCTTGAGCTCGGTCATCGAGGGCGAATCCGAGAGGAAATATTCGGTGGAGGGCAGCCTGCAAAGCGGCCGAAATATCGTCGCTCTTGCTAAAAACCACTGCGGACATGCGAACAGCGACGATGTTCGGCTTCTGTATGCTGCGGTAGGTGGTTGACGCGGCCCCAACTTTCCCCGCTCCCAAGTTGGCATAAGTGGTGCCTTTGGAGGGAGGGGAATTTGCTCGGAAATAGCAAGCTCGAGGCCTTCGCACGGCAAGCGCATGCATAGAAGGCACAAGGGATACATCCGATTGGACTTTGCATAGCAGGAGGCAGATTCTGAGATCGACACGCAAAATCAGTCTTTCGCCGCGAAGCTGCGGTAGCACAGCCCAGCACGGGCTTTGCAGCTCACCTTCACCCTTCCGCCACGCAAGCCACCTATTGAGCCTTTCTAGACGCTATGCTAAATGTCCTCGATTACTTCTTCCTACCCCTCGAACGGCTTAAGATCATCTTCATGTGGCTTGCTCTACGATCAAACCGCATCGTCAAGAGACTGACGAGAAGACTGTGGGAAGGAGAGCTCAAAAGACTAGAGCGGAAGCTCGACGAGCGGGACAATGAGCTGGAGATGACGAGGTGGCAAAGTCGGGAGGCGCAACACTCCGCTGATGTCTTGAGGAGACGCGTGGATACGTTGGGAGGAATGGTAGAGAAGGCGGAGTACGATCGTGTGGTGGACGACAACAGCAAGCTCAGGACACGGCTCGGAATGGTCGAAGAAGACGCTCAGCAACGCTCGGTCAATTTCGAACGAGCCATGGCGCGAGCCGAGAAGAAACAGCGCGACTTGGAGGCACTGCTTGAGGTGCGATCGAAGGAATTGCAGGAAGCGCAGGCGTACGTCTCGAAGCTTGACGACGTGGCAGACAGCGAGGTCGTGCGCATCGTCGAACCCCTCAACGGCCAGATCTTCCAGGCCGCAGCTAACCTCTCCGACGCTCCTGAGTTCCACTTCGACGACACTCGAAAGGACGTCGCGGCGGTTGGAGAGGCGAGGGTGAGACTGGAGCAGGCCTCCTGGGTTGGATCCGACCTCCTTGACATCCTCGGTGACTGGAGTCATGCACAGCACTCGGTCTTCGTGCAGTCAGCGCTGCAGGCTGGGTTGGCCACGTACGCGCAACGAGTCGCGAATAGTTGGGACCCCAGTGGTACAATTGACACGACCACCGTTGCATATTTGTATGTGGCGATGAGAGATCGAGGTATGTACCGCACGTCGGTTACGATTGTCACTGGGCATTGCTAACAAACACGAAGAGCCACAGTCAGTCACGGGGAGGTGGAGAGCACTTGGACGTGCCCACCTCAAGAGGATACTCTCCAATGCGGACTACGTACCCTCCCTCGTTTCCGAGTTGTCCGGCGTCGTTGCGGACATACTCCTCGTCGCAGGTGCCGCCGGTACGAAGGGCGCCATCGTGGAGATCGTCTCCGCGGTGTTCGGGAGCGAACTCACTGAGATCGTGACTTTCGCCCTCAATTTCCAAGCCACCACAGGAGAGCGTGTCGTATCCCGCGATTTTGCTGTGCTCGCGGCCAAACCTGGAGCACCGTTCGACGTGTCTCGCATGGAGGCGGAGCATCATCCAGAAGCAGCACTGGCAGCACAGGGTGCGGGCATACTTGGGACTACGCAGCTAGGACTGGTGGCGGAAAGAACGGTGGAAAGAGATGGGAGGCGCGGAGACTCGGAGATCCGGCGAGCCGTCTTGCTGAGGTGCAAGGTGGTTTTGCAGGAGACGTCGGAAAGGCGCCACATGAGCGACGCAGAGACAGACGGTGGTCCCCAGACCCAGACAGATGTAAAAACGCTTCCCTCTACTCATGTGTACTAGACCTTGTACAATGTACGTTGTGCGAAGTCGTCGAGGGATAGTCGCGGAGACATGCGGTAGCTTCGACGAGGCAAGTAGTGAGTCAATAAATCAGTAGTACTTAAGCCGCCACAACAATCTGCAGTGAAGCTATCAGTTGTAATGACATTTGTAATGGTACTTCGCACCTCACTGGCAGAACTATCTGTAGTCTGAGGTTTTCCCTCCTCGAGAGGGCTGCTGTGTTGTGATCCGTGGGACCAGGTTTTTCTGCTGGCGCTAAACATAATCTCGACGCGACAGCAATTTGGCGCCCAGGCAGATGCCGCGCTGGCTGTTGGCTGGCTGAAGTCCAGGACCTCTACGTAGTAACCACTATCTGGTGCTTTGCAACTCCTACGGAATTCGAGATGACCTCGGCGGTGGGAGCACAGCCTACTCAGATAGAAGAAGCATCCGACTCGCAGCCAAGTAACTCAACAGGCACCGAGTCGGATGCAAGGGCCGCGGAGTCTGAGAGACAGGTTGGACTCCTTGCTGTGTTCCGAATTCTCTGCGCCCGACATTGACAAAGATCTACCGGGAACTGTCCACAGGAACCCGACAAGTACTTTGAGAAGGAAGTGCGACTCCCGAAGTGGCGCACTGCTGAACACCTCAAGGTGAGCGTCGTTTGGGTTGACCGTTGCATCGCATACGGCCATGCAGTTCACCATCTACACAGCAATACTGGGAAACTAGGAAGACATTCTTCACCGATGAACAGCGCGCGGAAGCCTGGGAGGAGACAGCGAGTATCGTGAAGACCTACAGCGACGAGATGATTGAACGCTGGAACAAGGAGATCGACACACTGCTCGTCTATGTACGTATCTATGTTACGTGGCTAGTTCGCCCTAACCCTGGTACTTACTGGTCCTATCTGACTGTAGGCTGGCCTATTCTCGGCAATTCTCACTGCCTTCAACGTCCAGTCGTATCAACTCCTCACGCCTCCGCCTGCGACCGACCCCGTCATCGTCGCTCTCGAGAGAATCTCAGCACAACTCAGCGCCTTCTCCGTGAACCCGCCCTTCGTCAACTCTACACAGCCAGCTTTCATCCATCGTGACCCCACTCCTCCCGCATCACGGTGGGCTGTCTGGCTCAACGTCCTCTGGTTCTCGAGCCTCATCTTCAGCCTGTCCGCCGCATCTGTCGGCATCATGGTGAAGCAGTGGCTGCACGAATACAACTCGGGGCTCTCAGGGACATCCCGTCAGGTGGCCCGTCTCCGACAGCTCCGTCTGAAGAGCCTGAAGCGGTGGCACGTGGCGGATATTGTCAGTGTCCTCCCCGTGCTTCTGCAGATCGCCTCAGCGCTCTTCTTCGCCGGGATGCTCGTTCTGCTCTGGCACCTCAACCGCACGGTGGCCATCGTCGGGAGCATCCTTGTTGGGGTGCTGGCCATCTTCTCCTTGTCCACTATCGTCCTTCCCAGCCTCGCGACGCATTGCGCGTACATCTCGCCACCGTCGCGCGCACTCTTCGAGCGCACGCAGCCGCTGAGGAACCTGCTGTACCTCGGTCGCCGCCGGCTTTCCTCCTGGGTCCTCGGCCGCTACGCCTTTTCCTTGCCGCTTTTCTCGTTCGAAGCGGAGAGGTTCCAGCGCGAGCATCCGCGTGTGTACAGCGCGTGGAAGCTCCTCCACGTCGACGACAGCTTCACCGCATCGAAATGGCGCTGGGCGGAGTTCTCCCTCCTCTCCCGACCTGATACAGCCCAGGAAGTGGATGGCGACATGGTAGCAACGGCATACACCACTGCCATGGATACCAACTACCTGCATCACGCCGCTGCCTGCACCACGGACCTTACACTCAACGCCATGAGAACGTGCTTCGAGACGATCCGGCTTGCCAACGTTGCACACTGGGGAGAGGATCATCATGCGGTCCCGATGTGGTCGGTGCACCCATGCATGTGGAGCGCTGCTATCATCTCCTTCCTGGGGGTTTCCAGCGACGAGGAGCCGTCTGGGTTGCAGTCCTCGTTGGCGAGTGCATATGGCTACCTTCGCCCCTACAGCCAACATGTGCAGTCGGATGCTCCGCGGACACGTTTGGTCTGCGCGGACATCGTTAGTATCATACGCCTCTGCGAGCACCGTGGGGTGGCACTCAGTGCACAAACCATCGCAGGATCGCTGTCCAGGGAACGCCGGCTCTCGGTACTCATGGAACGTGCCACCAAAATGAACCTTGGCAATGATGTCCGCCACTACGGTGAGTTGGTCGTTTCATGCCTGAGATGCCGTTCCTTTTGCTAAGTAAAGCACATGGAATGCACTTCGCAGTTGCCTCGACATGCCTGCCCATAACACTTCAGGGATTAGATGCGACCGCCCATGACGTCTTGAACACCCGGCTGGCTCTAGAACTGCTCGGATGCATCATCCACTGCGTCGCTCCTCCGGGATCCTCGGACTGCAAGCCCATGATCCGGAGTACCAGGCTGTGCGAGCTCACGCTACGCGTGCGCTGGATGCGTTCTCAGACTTCCTCTTCACTTCCCAAGCGCTGGCAGACGGGACTGCTCGCGAAATAGACAACGTCTTCGACGCGCTGTGCGAGCATTGGAAGCACGCAGGTCTGATGTCCCCAAAGCTCGCACAAGCGATGACCAGCTATGTGAATGAGTACCCGAGAAGGTTCCCAAGGATCGTCGTCCGACCGCGGTGGTCTTGGATCCAGGAGCTCAAGCGCGAACTTGACGACTCCGGACATACTACATGTGCGCATGCTTTTAGCCTTTTCTGCCATACGGTCACTGATCTCAAGTCCACTCCCTCGTACAGAACCAATCATTATGCACGACTTGGAGCTTCGATATTCTCGAGCAAGCTGCTGTGATGCTAGTCGACTCACAGTCCTTGCGTTGCACTGCAGAAGAGATTGGGTCGCGTACACACCCTTGGACCCTATCGTGTCGTCGACTGCTCCTATTCGCTCGTGTCCACTAGCGGTGGCTGCACTGCGGGATACTTGTGCGTATGCTTGGTGTCGTACGCTCTGGGAATGAGGCTATTGTTAAGTACACCTCCCGAACCTCGATCACTGGCAGACGGACATGATCTGTTCAGCTCACGGACCAAATCTGAAGTACCAGTACCCGATTGCAATCGTCGATATACTTGAGGCAGAGTCGTTCTCATTCTCCCACTGGCAATGCTACGGAACTCGAGTGACGAGTCAATCGCAACCGTCAGTACACCAGTACTATACTATGTACCAATGTAGTCAGTAGCCCTGATTGCTCGAAGATTGATCAGTAAGTAGCTAAGTATGGGTTGCCTAGAAACGGAGTAAGCACTAATAAGCCCTTACAAGCAGCCACATTGATGAACCTTGTTGGATTGCTTATACTTGATTGATGACTGTGCTCTAATGAGGGTTGATCCGATGGGCGGCTAACAGGAAGGGGCGAACAACGACGGCGTCCTTCGCCCTCTTCTTGTCCCCGCCATCGTCGTCGTCGTCCACGCTGTCCCCGTCGTCCTCGAGTCGTCGTCCTCGTCGTCGAGCTCTCCCTTCCCTCTTTCCCCCCTCCCTTCCTTTACACCGCACACTCATTTAACGTCACCATGAAGAACGGATTCAAGACCATTCGTATCGGCCACAGCGCTGTCGGGCACCAACGTACTACCAAGCGTGATGGTGAGTAGCATTCCTGTTCTTTGGCCGAGTTGGATAGGGATGCGGCAGCGTCTGGTGGTTGGTCAACGAAAGACTCGCAATTGGAGGGGACGTGCAGAGCATGGAGGTAACTGACCGGAATGTGGTGGACCCGCTTGGCTTTTCGCCGCAGTCTCTCGCAGTCTCTGCTGGAGCGCTTCCATAGGGAGTACTCCTAGTCGTTCGGGCCGCTCACGATGGCTCATACAACTTCAACCCTCTCACGTATCCTGCTATGCGTACATGGCTGACATGAATGATAGAATGCTCGACTGGAGGTCTGTACAAGACCCCCGCCAAGGGCCAGAGCGTCGACGTCAGCGAACCGGTGGCCGTCAGCTGGGACACCAGCTGCCTCGACACGGACACCATCGACCTTTACCTCTACGGTCCCAGTACCGCAAAGCCCGTGCTGCACGAATGGAAGAAGGTCAACTACAAGACCGGTAGCTACAATGCCACCCTTGAGGCTGGATGGTGGAACTATACTTCTCCCATCAACTTGGAGTTTACCATCGTTCCTTCCGATCAACCTCTGTTCATGGTCACCACGCCCGCTGGCCCTCTCTTCTCCGCCACCTACTCGGGCACGGACCACTCCAGCTCCTCTGTCGCTGGTGCCGTCGAAGAGGTCGGCGACACCACTACCGAAAAGCATGGCCTCTCCAAGGGAGCCGTCGCTGCTGCCGTCATTATCCCTCTTCTGTTCATCATCGCTCTTGTCACTGCGGCTGTCATCCGTATCAACCGCCAGAAGGGCAAGGAGAAGCGCAAGCGGTTCAGCCAGATGGTCGACAAGCGCATGTCGACTATCTCTACCGACTGGAAGTCGATCACCCCTGCAGGTGCGAACGCTGCCATCCGCAACAGCATGGCTATCCCGGGCAACCGCGCGTCGTCCTTCTCGTTCGGCGGCATCCGCCCTATGTCCACCGTTGCGGTCGAGGGCGGTCAGGCTGGTATCGGCGCGCGGGGCGTCATGGACCAGGACACGCCGGCTGCTGACGCTCCACAGATGTCTCAGCTTCGCCCTGGTCTCCGCACATCGGCCTTCGAGAATCGGGTGTCCCGCGTTTCCTTCGCTGCTGACCCTCGTCCCCGTCAGTCGCGCGCCTTCCACAGCGGACATGTCCCTCCTCTCCCTGAGCGCCAGTACTCGACCGAGAGCTCCAGCAACGCGTCACCCATCTTGTCCCCCATCCAGACTGCTGGGCCTCTTAGCTTGACTGCCGAGGATATTCGCGCCCGTATGACTGGTCAGGAATCCAACGCTCGTCCAAGCATTGACGAAGTGATGCCGGCACTGAGCAGTACGTATGTTGCGTCTGTATACTTTTCATCTGCCTGACCCAGTTCATCCAGTGATGCGCAACGGCGAGTTTGAAGGTGGCGAATTGTTGTTCCAGGCCCCCATGCCTACCCCTCCCAGCCCGACCCACCAGGCCCCAACGTCGCCAATCATGGGCGCGATGCCCATGCAGCCCATGCCCGCGAACATGATGTCGCCTGATGATATGCTTCGGGCCTACGCTGAGCGCCGTGCCATGGGTGCGACTGCTCCTGGTGGTCCTGCCCTTCCCACTCCCGTCGCAAACTACAACGGCACCGGCATGCGTACCCTCTACTCCCCTGACCGTGTGGCCTCTCCCGCGGTCCCTGCCTTCCCCGTGTCCACCTACGCCGCCCCAACCAACCGCAAGAGTCTTGCGCCCACGGAGTACGGCGAGGATGATGCGTACGTCGGTACCGCGGAGTAGTTTGCCCCTGTAGAACTCCCGGTGTCGTCGTCCTTTCTCCTTCTTCCTGTCTCCGTCGGTTGTAGGATCTTGTATTGGTACAGGCAACGTTGTCTCCGTGACCGAATTAGTCCGGAGCAACGCCCTGTCACGGCTCGTCTTCTCTTCTTGTGTGATTACTGTTACTGTCATTTCCCAACTTCTCCCTAGCCTACCATAACCGTTTACGATGCCCCGATTCCCGTCACCTTGTGCCGTTCGTATGTCCCTAGTGTCACTGATAGTTCTCCGTCCGTGGTTCCCTCGAGTCTCCTGTCTGATGTCTCCCGTCTGCCACCCAGTACATTCCGGCCTTGCGCCTCCGGCCCCGCGCGTTGTCCCCGTCCGTTGTGCGATCCCCCTTCTTCCCTTCCCAGCGCGGGGCCTCGCACGACAGCGTCGTGTCCTTGTTTGCGTATACGTATACCCGCCGCCGCGTCTAACTTATACCGTGCGCGCGTTCGCCGTCAGTACTGTACCGGGACCTGGTTCGACGTTCGGTACAGACATGCATACGTACAGCGCGGTGCTGGCCTTGGGCTCGTATATCCATCATACCCACTTGCATACCTGCGTGGACTGGAGCCCGAGGCGAGAGGCGAGTGGGTGGTTGGTTACCTGCGAGTCTGGAGTACGACCGCATGTGGTGCCGTGCTCATACTTACCGTGTACTGACTCGTCTTTGCCTGTGCGTGGTGTACATGTTACTTCATGTGTAATTGATTGCGGTTCGAATACCTGCGGTCTAGCGTGAGGATATGGAGTAAGTACAGCAGTGCTTTGACGACTGGATATGACCCCGACGGCCCGCGAACATGGGTTTGGGATTCATCTGTGACGCACAAGCAGCAGACGGGTAGGGTATAGAATGCACACGTTACGAGCAGAATAGCGGATAAAACCTCCAAGTATATCTCCACCGAACGGTCCCGGGGAACAAGTTTCTCTTCATGCCCCATGGCACACGGTACATTACAACTATTGCCAAAAATGTTGCACTGCAGTATGCGTTACTGTGAGCGATTACGCAGGAGAAATAGAGTCATAAACACTCACCCCACCATTTCTCTTCCGAGAAGTCCAGCTTGAGCATGTCGCGGGAGTCCAGCCCCGGAAGCGCACTTCTCGCACAATGAAACAGCTTCTGGCATGCTGCTGGACGTTGAATGCCTCCTTGACCAGTCCCACGTTCAGCACGACCGTCAGCTTCCTGTTGAACATGCGAGCGGCTCGGATCCTGTCGGGCACCTGCCAGTCCAAGCCCATCAGAACATCAGGAAAACCCACCCTAGGGAATGCCCGGGAATTACGGCGACATACTGTGAAATTGCGCAGAATACGGCGTAAGTCTCCACATACGGCGTAATAGACGGCAATGCACGATAATCTTCGCGCAGACGTAGCTGGACAGAGCAGTTGGCTGACTGCAAGTCATGGTGCCATGCTGAGACGCTCTCGGACTCGGGGACCGCGGACAACTGCAAAGAGGTCAGACGCACCTACTGATCATGACATCGCTATAGATAGACTCTCTAGGCCTCTTGTGGACACCACTGCCCTCCTGTAGCTAGTTAGAGGGACGCCTGTATCTCTCCGCGTAATACTCGTTAACTCCGTCATTACGCTGGAATACGCCTCATACAACTCATGCTAGAGGGTACCTTGGTTTCGCGGCACAATTACGGAATCGTCGTAAGCCAGCATGCTGGAGATGCTCGGATTCCTGCGCATTCCCCGCATTCCGCTGGTGGGTTTTCCTGATGAAAGTCCTGGTACTCAGACTGCCGAACTGTGGTTGTGCAAGCCGAATCGCTCTGGGGAGAAGCCGATGCGCACTTGTGTGGTGCTGGAGGGGAGGTGCGTGAGGACTGTCGACGGTCGTACGGAAGACGGCCTTGCTGTCGCGTCTCGCGCGCCGCGAAGTGGTCGACATGTCCTGCGGAGATCTTGAAGACCTCGAGCTTCATGCAATTTCAAGGCAAAAGGTCTCGCCACTTCTCGGACGTGTCACTGGAGAGAGGGGCCGCACCATGAGTATCGTGTGTGCTGGCGTTGCACTGGCAGGAAGTACTCACTCGTCGTGTCTGGGCCAGCGGTAGGTGGTCCGTTCGCAACGTGCAATTCTCATTGAGGTGTCACCAGCTTGTCAGTGACTCGCACGGCGATGTCACGGAGCTGAGGGCCGACGACAGCGAGAAATTCGCCAACTTTCCTGACGTGACCCCATGACGGGATGCCCGTCGATGCAGAGGGTGTGCAGGGAAGCCCAGCGATGCGGAAGGTAGTCGCGATGGAACAATAGATCGATGACATTATGCGGAAGTGCGCGCAGCACCAACCTGTTGACAGGGAGGTGCAATGGGAACTTGTCCGGGCTTCCGCGGTAGGGAACGAACGCACCGAAGTCGTGAACGCGCATGGAGTAGCTTGACATTGAGTGCGAGAGGTGGAGGGATGTGACCTCCGAGAAGAGGCCTAGGAGGCGCAACAGAAGGGAGGAATCGACCTCCACGACGTTGCACGACGAGATGCGTAGGGTGGCGAGGACGCGGACGACGGGCTCGAGCATGGGTTTGCGCCAGTGGGGTTTGGATATGTAAAGTCGATCGAGCGTGACGGAGCAAAGGCCGAAGAGAGATGCCAATACTGTCCGGACGTCCTTCAGGCTGATGCCTCGGTAGCTGGATGAAGTGAGAACCTTGATGTAGGGGCAACGAGGAACGTGAGGAAATCGCTGAATGCGACCCTCTCGGGAGAAGAGATGATAGCGGCTGGACGCAATCCAATCCCGGCATACCAGAGAGCACCATTTCAGCACAGTCGCGTAGGTAGCCGATGATCATGTCCGTGACCCTCGGCGGGGAACACTGGATTTTCAACTGTCTGCGACGTCCTGGAAGCCCATAAGAAATAGCGTGAGGAGTTAGAATTCAGTGGCTCACCTGTCATTGTCGGGGAACCACTTGTCAATGTCCAGAATATGATCGGTAAGCCGTGCTACCAAGTACGAGTCGTGGATCATCAGCTCAATATACTGACGCTCTACAAGCCGGGAGGGCAGAGCAGAACGATGGGAAGACAATTGAAGGCGCAGAGACGGAGCTCATGATGTATGTCAAGCTGGGCGCAGTGAGGACAAAGACAAGAAGTACGACCCGATGATCAGTGCCACGAGGCGCACCACACGTTCCAACTTGAAGCGTGCTGTAATGAGTGACTATGTGAGGCACAGTTCAGGGTAGGTCTGAAGCCTCTCTTCGTAGAACGTATCATTTCTTGAGTGGGAGCTGAGATCAGTCTGATTCAGGATAAGTACGTTACAGTTGACTCTTGAGGCCTGAGGACTCGAGGTACCGTGAGCAGACAGTTTTCTACAACAGACTAATTTTTGAGCTTACCACTGTACCCTGCATAGCGAAGGGATATTGTCCACAGACAACCGATGTGACCCATATGCCAATGGCCCAAATCGTAACGTCCACTCTGTAGCAACGAAGGTCAAGATGCGATGGTTGCGATAATCGTCATACAGGAACTGCCGCATGTGCGCACCATGTCTCATGCGTCGTTGAAGACTCACGAGTAAAGAATAAGTCGGCACGAAACATATGGAGGTGAATGTCAGCAGCCTCTCACTACTAGTAGCACACTGGTGCAATTGAAGTTCGTCCTAGTTCTTCGGCGTCTACACTACCTGTTACGGCCGTGGGAAGTGCTGAAACTATGGGCGCTAAGTGGTCTGGAAGAGTCTGAACTTTGAAGAAACATGTCTTTCTTGCTCTTCCATCCCGCCGTCCATATCCGAAGAATAGCCTCTCTCCACACGTTTCCCGGTGTCTCATCATTCCTCAAGCCTTGCACCAATACATCATTCTCCAAAATTTGTCTCTGACCTGCAGGACAGTCAAGACAAGTCAACTGTCATCGCGATTCGGCTTCGTGTTCGAAGTGCCTTCGACAAGTTGAACGTCGACAAAGCATCGAGGCACGAAGGAAATATTACTGCAAGCATTGCGAGGGCCCGTTCTGTCAGGTCCTATCGAAGTTGAAGCCACGCAGCCCGCAGCTGCGGCAACCGGCGAGTCACGACCACCCTGATCCTTGAGCCACACATGCCTTCGAAACGCACCTCCAACTCCATGGACATCATCGCCACCGTCAGCCCAGACGCTCCTGCAAGAGGGCGCAAGCGTTTTTTGTTCGATATCCGTAGTGCATCGCAGGCAGCGGAGCAAGGAGTCGAAGTGCAGGGATTGCGGTTGCTCAGTACGTCGTCGTTCTCTTACCATCTTGAAACCACCCTCGGAACTTGTCACCATCGCGATGTGATCCATGCTTCGCCTTCAATGATGGAAACGCATGCTTTTGTCTATCACCTATCGTCTTACTCGACGGGATGCTATGAGGGTGGTTTCGAGACTGCTCTGCCCCTTGTGGTTTAGTTCCTGAACTCGTCCCTAGGCGTCGCACCCGGGGAAGAAGACGGCTCCTTTGACTGTGCCATTGCCCGTTCGGATGGTGAATATGTCGCCACTCTGACCATCCTCGTCTCCGGTTAGTCTTTGTCGTTCTGGGTGGCACTCCTGACGTACTGAACCAGACCTCTCTCAGATGCTTCTGAGTATCCTTCAGATCACACTTTCTTCTGTTCATCGCAAGACGATCTACCCGGATATGTGTCGCGGGTCACGGAGACTATCCATGAGGATAGCTCCTCCACTATCCAGAAGACGCTGATGCGTCTGCTTGAGAGATTGGCCAAGGGCGTTGCCATGAGTAAGAAGATTGCTCAGAGTGATGATGAAGAAGATGATGAAGACGTTGAAGACGATGACGACGTCGGTGCGTACGATATGGACGATGACATGGGTATGATCGGCGCACAGCCCGGCAATAGCAAGTTCGACCGACCTATGCTCCAGCGGTATGTCTTCTCTTACTTTCCTTCTTCGCTGTATGTTGACGCAACGATATAGACATTTCAATGAGATCGTCGCCTACGGATACTGCCCGGGATATATCCCATTCGGCGTCGATGACTTCGCGCTGTCCGTCTCGTTGCCTGCAAAGTCACTCGCAGATACGATCTCTCCTCGCGCGCTCATGGCATGGGACAAGCACCTCCTGTCGCGCGCACAGTATCTGACCCTGCTCGTCTCTGGAGTCAGAGGCGTGTATCCGTTCGTCGAGCGTGATGCGACGTTTACCCAGTCTGCCCACTTTCACGGAGTGGCGCCGCAGTTCCGCGTGGGGTTGACTTTGGAATACAAGCCGTCGAAGGAAGATGCTACTGAGACAATCCGCAAGTTTGGCCTGAAGGAGGAGTACGACGCGCAGCCAGCCCCCGAGCCTGTCCAGGAGCCACTCTTCGGTGACGACGACTACCTTGATGATGAGGATCCGTTGGCGGAAGAAGTTGACGCTGTCAACGGCGAGCCCACTGAGGAAGCGGAGGAACAAGTCGCTGGGTTCCGCCCATTCAGTTTGAGCTCTTCACTAGAGAGTCTACTCAACGGACACTTTCTCCGCATATTGCAGCTTCGTATACAGTATGAGCTTGGGTGGGCTGGTGCTGAGGCGCTTTTGTGGGAAGTAGAGAAAACTCAACAGCCCGCTGGCGACATTATACGGCTACGGGGAGAAGTATGCCGTTATGCTTTTCCGCAAACGCTAGATGCTGACCGGTTCTGCAGCACATTCGGGGCTCAGACGCGGCCGACCTGGAACTGTCGCGGAGCTACGTCCTGCCTGCAGACCCTCTTCTCGAACGCGACCCCGAGGAGCCCATCAATATCCTGCTGGTCGCGTTCTCATATCTCATCCGTCGCCTCACGGTACGTAGCGACCATCGCGATGAGCGTTGCTCAATGTACTTATCGTGCTCGTAGCTCTGCCCGCGCTACTGCTTGGTGTGCCACCAACCGCTGCAGGAGGACCTCGACGCTCTCAAGCCATACGTATGCAGCTCGAAGCTGTGTACTTACCAGTACTATACTCTCAACCGAGGGCCATCCCTAGAGGTCGGCGCTCTTGCTGTGCTTTCGCTTGTCGGTTGTTGACCACCGCGTTTGCAGTACGAGATCTGTGCTAATCCAGTGACCGTGGACCTGCTCGTCTCGCTGGCTTACGTAGCGCTAGCAGAAGGGGCGCCAGACGCACCTCTTCCAGTGGGCATGGGGCTGCGAGTCGACTGTCGGACCGCGCCTGCTGCGAACAGGGACACCGACGGACTGTTCGATTTCGACAAACTTAGTCCCAACGACGTGAGCGCTCCCACGATGACGTGAACTATGCTGTGGCTCACCGTCGCTTTGCAGATGCGAGTCGCCACGATGCAGTTGATTGACAAGCTGCCACCAGTGAGCCTGGGTCTTCGCCTTCCGTAACGACCTACCATACTCACCGCGTCCGGTTAGATTGCTGATATGAAGAAGCACCTTCAGCAACCTCGCAAAGCGGGGAGGGCGAAGCCTCGTCTACAGGACCTAGATAAGGCGGTCCCGGGAGCTGCTTGGTCCGTCCTGCGCTGGTGTGTTGCATCGTGCACAGCGCACTTGGAGGAGTTGCAGTCGGAGGACGATCAGGTGAAGAATATCGGTATGTGGTCGAGGGTGGCATCATCAGCATCTACGGGCACTAAGCACGTCGTCCTTGATAGGCTCCGATTGGAAGCAGTTCAGGTTCAGCGTCGGTGCGCCCGATGCCGAGGCGAAGTACCGACAGGCGGTCGAGCGGGCACAAGCGGAGAACCCGAGGGCTCGTCAGTACCCTTCGCTCTACGTGGGTCGAGTTCACTCCTCCAACTCGCGACCTGCTAACAGCTCGCCGTTGCGCAGGCTTTCCATGGGTCTCCGGCGAAGAACTGGCACTCGGTCTGGGCTTTGCATTCGGTACACAATTCACACGTGTTCTGATCATATTTCGCGCGGCAGATCATCCGTCACGGCCTGTGGTTCAAGAATGTCGCTCACGGGCGAGCGTACGGAGATGGTAAGTACTCATGCAAGCCCGTGCTATCGGTCTCTCACAAGTGTTGCAGGTGTATACTTCGCTAAGGACGGCGCTGTCTCGACGAGTAGCTACTCCGCGGGAGCACAGAGCTGCTGGCGAAACAGTGCTTCCCGCGTTACGAACTGCGTTGCACTTGCAGAAATCGTCAACCTTCCCAGCAAGTTCAAATCTACCAATCCGTACTTCGTGGTCGACAAGACAGAGTGGATCATTTGGTACGTCCGTTGTCTATGTCTGACCGTGCGTGTGACTGATCAGCTCCCAGCCGGTATCTCATGGTCAGGGGAAGTGGATATGCGAACCCGAACGCAAGCACGGCACCTGCTCAACCTTTCTCTGTCCACCCCTTTTCCTATATGAACCAGCCTCCACCTCCCGAGGAGAACGTGGATACTTCCATCCCTTATGTCCCGTTGGACCCCAGCCACCCCCTCACTCTTGGCCAGAAGTGGATCCGCATACCCGAGCCGACGCATGCTCTGGAGAAGATAGTGGCGGCAAGACGTGAGGAGTTCATTCCTGTCAACTACGACGAAGACGACCTGTCTATCTTCGACGCCCTTCCGCCCGCGCAGCCGACGCAACCGGTTGAGGAGGACGCGGTGATGACGATCGAGGACGACTGGGAGCACGACCGCGAGTGGGTCCTGAAAGCGATAGAACATCTCATCCCGCCGCCTACGGAGTCGTCCATCCAGGCGACGACGGCGCTGCAGAGAGAACTGAAGGCGCTCCTCAAGGAGCAGAAGACGGCGAAGAGCTTGAAGGATCTAGGATGGTTTATGCCCGAGGACCTGATCGGCGACAATCTGTACCAGTGGATTGTGGAGCTGCACTCGTTCGACAAGGATTTGCCTATCGCGAAGGACATGGAGAAGTGGTACGTCGCTCGTTCGATGGCGCGTAGCATGCACACTGACGTCTTGACCTTCAGTGGCGTGAACTCGCTCGTGTTCGAGATACGTTTTCCGCGGGCTTCCCGCACGCTCCGCCGTTCTTCCGTATACTCAAGCCGCGCTTCTTGGGGTTCAGCCAGGTAGGCTCATATGCCAGTGAACATGGTCATCTCTGACGATATGTTATTCGCCAGGGTGGTGGCGGACATGTCACTCTCGGTGCGTTGACGCCACCCGGTGCTTTTGGTGTCGTGAAGTTGTTGCTAACCTTCGCATTCATACAGGAGGCTCGATGTGCATGGATCTCTTGACTGCTGATGGTGAGTTGATCGTCAACACTGTTGTCCACATATGGAGTCTCACCCCACGATGCACGCAGGCTGGCTGCCGAGTTACAGGTGTGTCGAGCGTCTGCTTCGTCACTGCGCTCACTGACCGTGTCATCTGTCTGTCACCAGCATCTCCGCGATCCTGCTCCAGATCAAGCTCGCCATCTCGAACCTGGATCCGAAGCCGGCGCGTTTGGCTCCTAACTGGGACTCGTAAGTGCTGATGCATGATCGTTCCCGAGGATGTGGACTGAAGGCACGTTTTTGTGTAGACCGTATGGGATGCAGGAGGCGATGGAAGGGTACAGGCGCGCTGCGAGGACCCATGGGTGGAAGGTGCGTTAGGCCTGACAGCCTGCACCTTTGGCGACTCTGACTCACAGTGCTGTCCTCCAGATTCCTCAGAGCTTCGATAGAATCGCTCGTTAGCGGCTGCCTCGCCACGCGAACGTGTTCACATAGACTCGAAGGTTGAGGTCACCGGTAACCTCATATCCACGATGTGTCATGTATTTGTATCAATGTACAGTTGCTCGAGCTCGTTATACACATGGGGCAGTCGATGGGAGCGTGCTGGATCGTGCGAAGCAAAGGACGTAGAGACTCAACGAAAAGACCGAACAAGTGAGAGGTAGGGTATAAGCAAGATTCCAAGCACATGTGCCACTCGCCAAACGATCGAGACAATATTCTGCGAAGTCGGCGGTCCGATACGCACACGGTGGAGCAGAGTGAGGAGTGAACCTGTCGCACTGCGATCAGCACTTGTCGCGCACATCGAATGCGAGCATATTGCGCGAGGAGAGGAGAGGCAGGCGCTCTCTGATGCTGTCCACAACCTTCCAGCACCGCTCTCTGGTGAACGTATTCTCGAGCCTGACGACTTCGCAAATGACCGTCAGATTCTTGAACCTCGGAACGGACAGCACCTTGTCCAGGGCATGCCAGTCAAGGTCCTCCAACAACAGCTTCGGTTCCTGAAGCGGCCCGTTGCCGAAGACCAAGGGGTTCGCGTGGCCGGCGTTGAAGTGGGGAATCATGTCAATCCGGACTTGTCGCACGCAGCTAGGAAGATGGGCGAGGAGGTCGACGGCGGTGCTGAAGGCCTCTCGTCCTCTGCGATGGTCCTCGCTGCTGTTATGGTCGAGAGTGAGTGTGAAGGCGTCGAGAGTCGTGCAGTTCTGGAGGCGCAGCGCTTGCCAGTCCCTCTTTGTGTCTCCTAGAAGAGGCGCTCTGTCAGCGACGCGAGTCTGAAGAAACGTTATGGTTACGCACTGATCTGAGCCGGAACGGGGGGTAGATTGGTGTTGAGTGCAGCCAGGGCACCCAGTCCCAGCGCAAAAGCATGCACACGTTCGTCGGGCGCCACCAGCCTGTGGGATGGCTTGATTGATACACGGTGGAGCTGGGCACCGAGGGCGGCGAACACCTTTCCGAGCTGCTTGATCTCTGCCCAAGACGAACCAGCGTCCTCTATAGAGATGCTGCGGACAGAGCCCCAGAACGGGCGGGACCACGGATGGCAGAGTCGGGCCATAAACTTCAGCGGGAGGGATCCTAAGGTGAGGTTGGCGATCTGAACGTGGGATGGAAGCATGAGTGCGATGCGACTCTCGAGGTCGTCGAGGTCGTTGAGGTTTCGAACCATACTAGAGACTCGCCACGTGGAGAGGTGCAGGTTGCTGATGCCGCTGAAGAAGCCGAGCAGGCGGAAGAAGACGTCGACGCCCTCTTTGATGACGTTGCACTCTGTGATGCGCAAGCTGTCGAGAGACGGCGCAATGGGCATAGACGTGACTTCATGGTCGGACGGCGACTTGGAGATGTAGACGCCGCTGATCTCGAGCGTGCGCAAGTTTGTGAGGGGCTTCAGGAGCGCTTCCAGGTCGGCGAAGCCGATCCCGCGGTAGCCGGACAAAGAGAAGTGTGCGACGTGTTGGACAATGTTGTCCTTTGACGAGAGGAACGCAACCAACTCGCTGAAAGGACACTTCTCTGGAGAGGCTGACATGGTGGAGAAGAGATGGAATCTGGCAGCGGGTTCCCAGTCCTTGTGTACCAACGAACAGGTTTTGAGGGCCTTGCGGTTGGCGTGTAGATGGTCGATGATTGCGTCTGTGATCTCCACAGGCGTCCTCTGTCCGTCCTTGCTTGAGCGCATCCTACCCATTAATGAGCGTATGAACAGCGGGGAGATTAGCTCATGGTCATACCTGGAAGTATTTGTCGGTAAGTTGAGGCGACGGGGTCAGCGTAGGACACGTTTAGATTAGCTACAGCCGTGCTGGCATTAGAGGTGTACATACTTTTGCTACAGAATAAATACTCACTGTGCCACCGCGAGTGGGAGGAGGGGGAAGGACAGTGCTCGTCGCCGGGGAGCCCGCCTCACTGGAGGGACGGACAAAGGAAAGTCAGCGACGGTCTCACGAGTTCCCCTCACGGGTCTTTCCGCTCGGCCACGCGTTCCTCGAGCTTCTCCCGTCCTTATCAGTTGCATACTCATCTTCGTATACGGCGCGATATAGGGGCAGACGGGGAGTGGACAAGTAGTCTTGAAGGACGAAACCTGAGCAGCTACGTATGTCAGTGCCAGAGATATTGAACGCTAGACCTTTTCCACTGTTTAGCATTGACTCACCTAGTTGTCTGGCCGTGTGCAATGTACCGTAGTACTACCTGCACGTGGCGTCTTCTCTTCATCCTGCGCAAGCAGGGAGGTGGGAGGGTGCTTGAAAGGTACTACTTCAAATGCCAGTTGAAATGGACGGCTACACCAAAAATGGTAAGGTAGACGCCAAAATGCTCGTGCGTAGCTCCAGCGCTTCACTGCTTGTCCAGGTCCTTCAGTCCTCGTTCAGTGTCAACATCTCATTCATCGCCATCTGTCCGTATTGAATCGCATCTATCTGTCTAATACAGTGTTCTGAAAGGAGGGCAAGGTCAGGTCTAGTGGGAAGGCGCACACTGCTAGTAGGACTGGAATCAGGTTAGTGGATCGTTCAGTTCATGACATGCACAACAGCTCGTTCTACTCCTCATCCGAACGCCCAGAGTTCGACATTTCATCCCATAGTTGCTCCAGCATGCTCTTCAAGACGACCTTGGGCTTTCGGAGCAGCGTCGCCTGGATACCCTCCGCCTTCTTTTCCTCCCTCATCAACCCTAGCTGAGTCGTGCAGAGCACCTGCCCGACAGACGGCGGCGTCTTCGGATTGGTCCATTCGTCGTCCATTGTGACTGGATCGAAGGACAGTGTCGGGGACCACGACGACGGCGATGAGATCACAGGACAGTATGGTCTCGCCTGTGATCTGCTGGAACTCGAGTGTACGTTCTGCTATCTCGCGAAGTCGAGACACAAACGCCTTCCTGACCGTGGTATACACGGCCTCGGGCGGACCAGACACGCGACACGCGACGAGCACATCGCCGGTGAGTCTCGCAAGCTTCTTGGTGTGTCGTTCAAGCACCGCATCTCCTACTCCGCCAATTGTCTTCGCGCTTTCGCGACACAAGGCTCGCCATCGGCCTGCGACCGACTGGGGTGCTGGGTGGAGATCTGTTATGAGAATTTCCTCGCGTGACGAGCATACTCGAGGTACGTACCTCGTCGTCGCACCTCCACGTACAATTTGTGAAGGTGCCCCTCAGGGTCATAGTGACCAAGGTCCCAACTCATGGCCAACCATCGCACGTACATCGTCAAGCTCGCCTGCAGCGCAGTCTGCACCAGAACGGGGTCGTGTGTGTGGTCGATCGAACGCAGGGCCGAGAGGATGTGAGGTCCGAGCCACCCGTCCCGCTCCAGCTTCCGCGCAGCTTGTTCAGCTGCGTCGATGTCTTCACTGCCGTAGCGGAACTGCGGAGCTTCAGCGATGGACGCCGCAGTCTGGAAGACCTTCGAGTTCAGCGCGTCGACCGCGCGCAGGATCTCGCTGTCGGAGACGTCGTCTGCCTTCGCCAGGAACGCCTGCGCCTCCTTGAGCTCGGAGGTGCGCGTCTCTAGGATAGCGGCTGTGACGCGTCGCTCCTTCTCGAGGTGGGCGTTCGCGCGCTGCAGCTCTGAGAGCGTCGTTGCGCTACGTTTGGCGTTGCCCTCGGCCTCGCTCAGACGAGCTCGGAGCTGCGAGATCTCGGTGCGCGCGCTCTCACATTGCTCCTTCCACTTCCTCCCGCTCTCTTTCTCCCTGTCCAAGTGCCCCCGAAGCTCCTCTATCGCCTGCCATCGTCGATCGAGCTCCTGGTCTTTGGCCTCTAACGCGCCCTTGACGGCTGCAACATCGATGCGCTGGTCCTGGTACCTGTGGCGGGTGCTTCTGGGCGAGGGTTGACCATCTGGCTCACTTGTGCCCCGTATGCTGGCCCTAATCCTCCGAAAGCCGTCGATCATGTGGTAGAGGATGAAGCGGTAGAACGAGAGGAGTAGTCGGCAAAGATGTAGGGTGAAGTGGTAGACTGAAAGGAATGGTCGCAGAAGAACGTTCATGGTCCAGGGCAGAGTTGCGCGAATTCCGTTCGGTTTCGACACTTATCCACACGCCACGACTCACCCGAAGGCTGTCCGACCCTCGGGTCTTCCATCTGCCTTGCAGCACGTATTCGGGCGTGTATGTCGTTCCATCGCATGCTCAGCTCGTTGTGGGGCCCGACTGCCCACGCTATAGGCTTCCACCACGCCTTGGCCGGGCGGTCGTTCATTTGCAGGCCAAAGAAGGTTGAGGTGCGGTAGCCACCATGCATCCACGTTGAAGGCCCTTTGTCTGACCCCTGATACAGACTACCGCAGCACAGGCACCCAAGAGCGGTCTCAGCGAGTCTCTCTACTCGTTTTAAACCCCTCGGTATTTCTCACCCAATTCCTGCACAACCTCCCCTCCTCGAATCTTCAACCGTGCCGAGCTTTCCAATGGCGCCTGTCAAACCTTACGTCGGCACGACTCGCAAACTTGCCCTTGGCATCGACGTCGGTACCACCTACTCGGGGATCTCGTACGCGATTCTCGACCCCGGGGAGATCCCCAAGATTCAAGGAGTCACTCGGTAGCTCAAGTACACTTACAACGTCATCGAGTCATTGCTAACGCAGCGTTGTATATTGTAGATTTCCGGGACAGGAGAACGCTGCGGGTGACTCGAAGATCCCCACCATCTTGTATTATCGTCCAGACGGTACTGTGCACTCGGCGGGTGCGGAGGCCGCGGTGCCAGGGATAGAGCTGGATGCCGAGGATGAAGACCTCTTCCTCTCGAAGTGGTGCGTTTCACTGTTACTGCTCCACGCTGTTCGCGCCACTCAGCCTGCCGTCCGCTCTAGGTTCAAACTCCACCTCCGTCCTGAGCATCTAGACTCCGATGAAGTCAATCGACGCGATCTCCCGCCGCTTCCCCCGGGCAAGACCGTCGTCCAGGTGTTTGCGGATTTCCTTGGATATCTTCTCCTGCGCGCGTCGGTACATCACCGACACTCATGCCAATGGCGAGAGCCTCTGGAACTCCTTGCAGGATCAGATCGACTTCGTGCTCTCCCACCCGAACGGATGGGAGGGCCTGCAGCAGGGCAAGATGCGCCAGGCCGCCGTGCTGGCTGGACTGGTTCCCGACAATGCTGCGGGCCACGCGCGGATCCACTTCGTCACCGAAGGAGAGGCCAGCTTGCATTTCTGCGTGCAGAGCGGTCTGACCTCGGAGTCGATCGAGGTGCGTCCTAGTGTGTTCTGTGAAGGGTCCCTAGGGGTTTCTGACGTGGTTGTCCCCAGACGGGCGAGAGCGTCATGATTGTTGATGCGGGAGGAGGTACCGTCGATATCAGCAGCTATTCATTCACATCAACGACGCCTATATCCGTTGAGGAGGTCGCGACTGCCGAGTGTAAGTCCGTCTTCCTTCTTTGTTAGTCTGACTGACGCCGTCTCCAGGTATCATGCAGGGCTCGACGAGAGTGAACGTCAGAGCCGAGAAGTTCTTGAAGGGTACGCACACATTACAGCATCACCAGGACAGGTACTGAACGAAGATTTACCACTAGAACGTCTGAAGACCTCGGCGTATGGCAACGAAGAGGACATCAAGACGATGCTCGACTACTTCGACAAGTTCACCAAGCCCGTCTTCAAGGACTCGAACGAGACTTCGTACATCAAGTTTGGCTCGATGGGCTGTAACGATCCCCAAGCCAAGATCCGTCGCGGCCAGCTCCAGCTCTCCGGGTATGTGATCCCTCAATACTTGCTATCCTCCTCTTAGAATATCCCCTCAGGGGGAGATGGCTCCGTTCTTCCAACCGGCGTTGGACAGCATCGTGGCGACTGTGCAGCGGCAGCGGCAGACTGCGTCTCATCCGATCAAGGTCAAGAACTTGAGTTGATAGCACGATGCGAGGCATCAAGTGACCCGTGTTTCTTTACAGACCGTCTTCCTCGTCGGCGGTTTCGCTGCGAGCCCCTGGCTGTACCATGGTCTCCAGAAGACCCTTCAAGACCGCGGCATGACGCTTTGCCGACCGGACACTCATACGTATGTCGCTTCCTGGTACCTATCGCCGCCGCTTCTCTCACGTTCATCATCTGCACGCAGGAGCAAGGCCGTCTCTGAGGGTGCCGTGTCCTTCTACCTAGATCGCTTCGTCTCCGCTCGCGTCATCAGGACAACTTACGGCGTTGCCTGCAACCACGACTATGTTCCCAACGACCCTGAGCACGCCACCCGTACCCTCTGGAGGATCATCCGCCCGTCCGGTCGTGTCGTCCTCCCGAACGGATTCTCACCTATTTTGACCAAGGTTTGTCACCGCTTTGTATTTGACGCGCTGCAGCGAATCACTGATGGGGTCCAATAGGGCACGCGTGTTCGCGAGCACCAGGAAATGTCGCGCTGCTACTTCAGGGAAGCTCGCGAGCAGAAAACGCTGAACAAGATTTCAACGTCGATCACCTGCTACAAGGGCAACTTATCGGAGCCGCACTGGATGGATGTGGAGTCAGGTACAGTCTAGTCGTGCAGCCGCGTGACGGGTTTCTCCAGGTAATGCTGACATCGCTTGGTCAGAGCTTTACACGCCGCTGTGCACGATTCGTGCGGATACGTCCAAGGTCGCGAGGACTCCGCGGGAGGGCTCGAACGGGACGTACTACGTTCAAGTGTACAACATCATCCTGCAGTGCGGTCTGACCGAGTTGAAGGCTCAGATCAGCTGGACCGAGGATGTGAGTCAACAGTTCGTGCTGGTCCCATTGCTTACGCGCTCATCATGCTGGTTCTTTGTTCTTTGTAGGGAGAGGAGAAGCGGTACGTACCCTCAGTTTGCATTTGAGGGTGATTCTCTGATGGAAACAACCATATCGCAGAGGGCCGGCGACGATCGTCTATGACGACGAGCTGGAGGAGTATCATTAATTGACCAACTGTGCTGCATCGAAGACCGACGTGCTTCCGGTGACGTCATGTATAACGTATCATATCTCTACATCTCTGCGATTGCTACTGCGCTCACAGACGTAAGCACCTTACATGTCACAGACAGGTATGGCGGAAAATGAGACCGAAATACGGATTCATGTTAGATGACGAGGGCTGCATCCAAGGCCCGGAAACACGATCTCGATGTTCGCTGCATTACAGGCCAAGAGTAGAAGAACGTTCGTCCTACGAGGTGAGCCCCGATGATTGTGAGTTTTTGACGGCTGACAACGCTAGTTTAATCGAGAACCTTCAGGTATAGAAGCTGCGACATACCGATCGTGGATCAACCTCTGATCCCTGTCGACAACTCACGCGACTCGGAGTGGGGACCTCGACTTGCTCGTGCCATAACTCCTCCAACATACTCGTTAACACGACCTTCGGCTTCAGCAAGATGGTCGAGCATGTCTCCCATCGTCCGTCTGCCCCATCGACCGTCACCATGCGATTCTCCTCGCGGATCAGTCCGAGCTGCGTGGTGCACAGTACGGGGCAAGGCTTGACGGCGGTCCGAGAGCGTTTGGGGTCGGCCCATTCGTCGTCCATACGCTCGGGGCTGAACATGTCACCGCCCTGCGCAGTGACGGCGAAGAGATCGCGGGAGACGATGCGCTCCCCTGTAACGCGTTGGAAGTCGAGGGCAAGTCCTGTGATCTCGCGGAGTGCCTCTGAGAAAGCGGACTTCACTTCTGCGAGGAGCTCCTGTGGCGCTCCCTTGACCCCGGACGCGAGGAGGATATCGGTGATGTGCTCCGCCAGCATGTCACCTGCGAGATTCTGACGTTCGGTTTCTCCCTCTAGGTTGAACTGCTTGACGTGGACCCGAGTCATGGCTCTCCATCTCCCCGCAACGGATTGAGGTTCTGAAAATGTGATCAGGAACGAGGTGCACAAAGCATATGCATGGTGCGTACCGCAGTTTTTGATGAGCGCGTAGATTCCTTGCAGGAGCGACGGCGTACTTCCGACATAGAAGTCCCAGGTAGCACACAGCCACCTCGTGTAGGCAACCATAGCCGCCTGCAGCGCGGTCTGCACCAGCACCGAATCCCCATCATGGTCGACTGAGCGGATCGCCAACACAAGGTCAGGAGAAACCAGCCCGGAACTTTTGAGCCTTTCAGCCGCCTGCTCCGCGTCGGCGTTGCGGCGCACGCGATAGCGTCCTTGGAAGGCGTCGGACGCGCTCGCAGCGGTCTGGAAGATCCTCGAGTTTAATTGTTCGAGAATGCGCTGAACCTCGCGGTCCGGCACGTCGTCTATCTTGGTGAGGTATGCCTGTGCCTCTCGAAGCTCTATGGACCTAGTCTCCAGAAGAGTAGAGGTATCGCGTTGCCCCCGCTTTGCGACGGCCAGAGCACGCTCGAGCTCCCTAGTGTGAGACTCGGCGTGTTGCGCGCGCGACTCCAGGTAAGCCATGTGCTTCTTCACCGCCTCGTACTCCTCCTTCCGTTGACTCGCGAGACGGCACTCCGCTTCCAGGTGCGACTTGAGCGTGCTCACCGTGCGCCTCCCCTCCATTTCTCTCTCCCGATATCCCTGCAACTCCTCGTCTCGACACTGTAACGCCTCCTTGAGCGAAGTAATCTCCAGCTCGGCATCTTCGACAGACCGTGTTGGCGCGGGCGGACTTGGTTGTCCTCGCAAAGGGTCGGTTTCACCGATGACCTCGGGGTCGGACGATCGACGACGTCTGGATAAAGTTGCCATATAGTGCCCGTAGACGATGCGAAGCAAGTTGAACAACCAGTTCATGGTCTCGGGAAGAGGTGAGAACGTCGACGGTCGTGGCACCTGAAAAGGTCCCTGCACTCAACGCCCTCAGGAACAAGATGGTCTGTGCATGACAACCAGAATGCCGCTCCATGGCAGGCATATGTCGTTCGATCTACCTCAAGCAGACCTCGACTACCGCAGCAGCAATGGAAGCTCGTGCCTCATGCCCGATTTTACGTCCCACAACCGCATCATGCGCACTTGGGCTGCACTTATTCCAGACTGAGAGAGCAGTCCTCTACAACGGGCTTGTCAGGCGCGGTCGCATGCTCGATGAAGTCGTGGGCCCATCAGCGACGCTTGCTGATCCGCGTTCAAACTACCGCAGCATCCAGCGCTGAGGTCCAGGACCGAGGACCAGCGTGCATGGCCCGACGCGGACATAAATGGTCCCGTTGAGTGGGAAGAATGAATAATCCCCCATCTCCTCGCCATGCCTTCTCTGCAGCCCTACAGAGGGACCGTCCGCAAGCTGGTCCTTGGTATCGACGTGGGCACCACGTACTCCGGTGTGGCCTACACGATCCTTGATCCTGGCGAAGTCCCGCAAATTCTCGGAGTTACCCGGTATGCCCTTAGTATACCTATACGAACGAACGACTGGACTGGAAAGTGACGGCCTCTAGCTTTCCCGGGCAGGAGAACCATGCTGGAGACTCTAAGATCCCGTCGATCCTGTACTACCGCAGAGATGGGTCCGTCCACTCTGCCGGTGCTCAAGCTGCGGCTCCCGGTATGGACCTGGTGTCAGAGGACGAAGATCTAACCTTTGTTGAATGGCAAGTACTTCCCCGCCGCTGATCGTTCACAACTGGCTGACGCTACGCTCCTTCGCGACATGAAGGTTCAAACTGCATCTCCGCCCGGAACGTCTGGACTCTGACGAGATCAGCCGTAGCGACCTTCCCCCTCTTCCCTCCGGGAAGACAGTTGTCGACGTCTTCGCGGATTTCCTTCGCTACCTCTTCGCCTGCGCGCAGGATTACATCCGCGAGACCCATGCCAACGGCGACAGTCTGTGGACGTCGCTTGAGGACCGTATCGAAATCATCCTTTCGCACCCGAACGGCTGGGAGGGTCTCCAGCAGGGCAAGATGCGCCAAGCTGCCGTGAAGGGAGGTTTGGTCCCGAACACGTCCGCCGGCCACGCTCGCGTTCACTTTGTCACAGAGGGTGAAGCCAGCCTCAACTTCTGCATCCAGAGTGGCCTCACCACTGAGAGTCTTCAGGTGCGTCTCCCTCCTGTAACGCAGACCAGGTACTGACGTCTTACGCTACATCGTCACATAGGAGGGACAGAGTATCATGATCGTCGACGCAGGAGGCGGAACGGTAGACATCAGCAGTTACGCTGTCCTGTCGATGTCTCCCGTCTCCGTCGAGGAAGTGACGTCGCCGGATTGTGAGTATCATTCTTTGTTCGATGTGCCTGCCTCGAGCTGATTCCGATCATCTCACTCAGGCATCCTTCAAGGTTCCACGCGCGTCAACGTCAGAGCTGAGAAGTTCCTCAAAGGTGACGGCCCGTCTCATGCTGTCTACCACTGATGATGACGCCTGACCTGCCTTCCAGAGAGACTGCAGTCGTCTGCTTATGGCAACGACGAGGACATCAAGTCCATGCTCGACGCCTTCGACCAGTCGACCAAACCGGTCTTCCGGGACGAGAAGGACTCGTCGTACATCAAGTTCGGTGCCATGAGCTGCAACGATCCGAAGGTCAAGATACGGCGCGGTCAGCTCTTGCTTTCTGGGTGAGTAGCTTCGATTGTGCAATTTCCGACAGAAACGCTGAGCGCTCGACGACAGGTCTGAGATGGTCTCGTTCTTCCAACCGTGTCTCGATGCGATTGTGGACATCATACAGAAGCAGCGGCAAGGCGCAAGTCGAGCGTTGACCGTACGTCCTCCTGCCCCTCAGTCGAACTCAGTCGGTTGACAACACCGTACAGACCGTCTTCCTGGTAGGCGGCTTCGCAGCAAGTCCTTGGCTCTACGCCTCGCTGAAGAAGATGCTCACCACGTTAGGGCTCACATTGTGTCGTCCAGACTCCCACACGTTGGTCCTTCCCACTTCTTCATATGACACCAGCATAGACCGCTGACTACAATGACATACAGGAACAAAGCAGTTGCAAACGGCGCCGTGTGCTTCTACCTCGAACACTTCGTTTCCGCTCGGGTGATCAAGATGACCTATGGTACGGAGATTGTTGTCGACTACCGGGCCGACGACCGGGAGCATTTTTCCCGCCGGGGCTCGCTCTTTACTCGCCCTTCTGGGCGAACCGCGGTCAGGCATGGCTACTCGGCCATCCTCAAGAAGGCGAGTGGTATCCACACGTTCCTTAATCTGTATCTGACCACGGGACGTCCGTCGGTACCAGGGAGCTCGTGTTCGCGAGAACGAAGAGGAATCTCGCTCGTACAGTATCGAGGCGCACAACCCGAGGACTTTGGATAGCATCGTCCAGGACGTCCTCGTCTACAGAGGGAAGGACGGAGATCCGCGCTGGGTCGATTGCGAGCCTGGTGAGTTCTTCTGCTCAGGTGCCCCTTCCATGCCTGACACCCAATCTGGCGCGTAGAGTTGTACACACCTCTCTGCACCATCTACGCTGACACGTCAAAGGTTGCACGACGACCCCTTGCTGGACCGAACGGCGTGTACTACGTGCAGGACTTCAAGATCGTGCTCCTCTGCGGCCTCACGGAGCTGCAAGCGCAGCTCAGCTGGACAGAGAATGTGAGTATTTAGTCAACCCCCAGGCTGGTGCCAGTTCGGAACTATGCTGACAGCCAGAGAAATTCAGGGTTTGGAGAAACGGTGCGTGACTGTTGCTTTGGTGCTGCCGTGCATCGCTTGACACGGATTGTCTTCAGTGGTCCCGCAAAGATTGTGTACGACGACGATCTCCAGGTTTCCCACTAACGTCACATCCCGGCATGTATTTTCCTTTTCTAGAGCTCAGTGTCTCATCCTGGTATGCCTCCTTCCATGTATTTCCACACGATAGCGAGATGCTGTATTCACCTATGACCTTTGAAATGTGCTGCATCAGTTCCGCTTGCCCCACCGAGGCGTGAATCACTCGGCAAAGAGAGCATCTCACTTCTCCGAGGCATAAGTACCGAAAGATGGCATGATTGAGTTCAGTCGTCCTTCGTACGGCCGCAGCAGTGATGCCGCTCAAAGGATCACGCCTCAAGTGTTTGAATTTCCCATATGACCGATACAAGCTTACCCTTCGTCTGTGATCGCGACTGCACGCAGCAGCAGCAGCGGCGTCTTCAGGCTCGAGTCACTCTCGCTGCCGAGCTCCGTCGATAAGTACAGTCGCGCCGGTGACCGCTCTCAACCATACAGGAACTCACTCATCATGGACCCCGAGTACGCTGCAGCTCTCGCCGCGAACGCGGCCAATGCGCCCACGGCCTATCAGTCTGCATCTCCGACCATAGAAGAGCTTCGGGCTGGCTTCGTCCAGGCTGTCACTATTCCTCACAAGAAGTACCACGAAGAGCGCCTCCCGCCCGGTGAGCCTTGCTCTGTGCTCGGATGATTATCTGGTCCGGCTCTTACTGACTTCACGCACTCGTAGCTTCCAGCTATGTCGTAGAGGACAAGCGCATCCCTGGACCCGAGGGAGACATCCTGGTACGCTGCGTCGTACCCGTTGTCTCGGACGAGACGCGGAAGTTCCCTGTGTTGCTGTGGATCCACGGCGGAGGTACGTACCTACTGCGCTCCTTGTACCGTGCAGTACAGCGCTCACGACCGACAGGTGGATGCGTCGGAGATATCGAGATTGACGATTATCATCTGCGCCGTATCAGCGTTGACCTGCAGATCGTCACTGTCAACGTCGAGTACCGGTGAGTGTCTTCTGGGCCGCCGTTACCGTACCAGACGACTCTCAGTCGTATTCTGAAGTTCCTCCAGCTTAGCCCCCGAACATCCATTCCCAGCAGCACACGACGACTGCTATGCTGCCCTGAAATGGGTGAGTCATCGCCCTCTTATGTTTCCGGCGCGACGCTGATCCCATCATCCTCAGACCGCGGACAATGCTGCTACGCTGAAGGGCGACCTCTCGCTTGGCTTCCTCATTGGGGGCCACTCCAAAGGCGCGAACCTTGCTGCCTCGCTCGCACATGTCGCTCGCGATCACCCTTTCTTCGAGGGACGGCAGCTTACAGGGCAGCTCCTCCGCGAGCCGGCTGTTGTTGATTCCGAGTCCGACTCTGTTCCAGACGAGTAAGTCGCCTTTTCAAGAGCGTATCGTTGACCGCATCACTCTCCCTTGCTGCTGCGTTAACCGGCTGTTAAATCATCGTACAGGTACAAGGCCGACTACAAGTCCATGGACGAGAACGGGAACAACCCACCGCTCTCTCGGCCCGTGATCAACTATTTCCGCCGTGAGTCGCTTCGTCCTACTCACGTAGAGCTAGAGCTGATGTTTGCATGTAATAATTTCCGTCGCAGGCATGCAAGGCGCTCCGCCCACAGACCCGCACTACGCACCCCTTTTGTATCCTTCCCACGAAGGTCTCCCGCCGGCGTACATCCAGGTCTTGGACCTTGATCCGCTCCGTGACGACGGGATTATATATGAGAAGGCATTGAGAAGGCAGGAGTGCGAACGAAGATTGATCTGTGAGTGTTCAGTGTGACCATGCACGCTGCATGTCATGGCTCTGGGCCGTAGAGGTCGAGGCTGACGGAGCGCGCAGGTACCCGGGTGTCAGCCATGGCTTCCATATGAGCTTCCCGACTATCAAGCTGGCGGAGAAGGGCAGAGAAGATGTGCTGAAAGGTCTGAAGTGGCTTCTGGGAAGAGAGGAACAGTGATCTGGGCCGCCGCCGGGGGCGTTTAAGAGGCGGTTAGTGACGCAAGTACTAGGCGAGATACATGGATGGGCCCGGACACCTACTGTACTTACATGGAAGTGAATAAATGAATCTCTCCAGCTCTCAAACCAAGATCTGCCGTCGGTGTTCCAATATTGCAAGCCACGCAAGACGATAGAGAGCTTGTAGCTGTAAGTGTTCCGAAAGTTAAACGCTAGTTCGGGACACGGTCATCAACTGGGCAGTTGTTTGTGCTTGTTAGGATCCAAAGCTATCGGCTTCCCGATCCTGATCTAAGTACTTAGTCCGCCTGTCAGTGAGCTTACTACTGCGAACAGTCTAGCATGTATGAATGTCATAGCATAGGAAATTAGCAAACGATTGAACAGAATATAGTGCGCAGTATCGTAGATGGTTCGCTGGCAGTCCACCGTGACGATCACGCCGACGGCTCAGCCGTAGACGGGCTAGCGTCCTCCTCGTCGACAAGTCCGAGTTCATACACGACAGTGTCGAGCACGACCTTCGGCTTCAGCAGCATCGTCGTCACCACCCCGTCCTCCGCCGCATCCTCCAAGCCTGAGTCCACGCCCTCGCGCGCATCGACCTTCTCCGACCGCCGCAGGCCGAGGTCCGCGGTGGAGAGAACGCGAGGGACTATCCCTGGAGGCCCGGCAGCGACGATCTCGCCGTTGTAGATGTCCTCCATCTGCGCGGGGTCGTACACCTCGTCGATGCGCACGACGAGCACCTCGTAGTCACAGGAGACGACGTCCTCGCCAATCGTGCGCTGCAGCTCGAGTGCGGTCCGGACGATCGTCTCGAGGTGGGAGGCGTAGGCGGCGTAGATGTCGTCCGCAGACGTCGAGGAGCCGGCGACGGTGAGCAGGTCCGCGATGCGTTCGGCCAGCTGGTGCGCGAAGCCCGTGGCGAGGTCGCGGCCGTTGTAGAGGCGCTGCTTCGAGTACTTCTGGGCGTGGGCGCGCCATTGGGCACACGCGAGCTGCGACTCTGCGATAGGACGTGGTTAGCTCGGAGGATGATTATAGTCAGGGGATTCAGCGCACCTGACCGGCGCATCTGCCTGTAGACACCCGTGAAGACGGACTTGCTCTGGTGCTGGAAGTCCCACGCGGAAGCGATCTCCGCCGCGAAGCCGACCATGTCTGCCTTGAGCGCGATGTCGATCAGGATTGGGTCGTCCTGGTGCTGGATCGTCTCGAGGAGCTCCGCCATGACCGGGCCAACCGCCTCGCGTGCGCGTTCGAACGCCAGCGTGACCCTCTCTGGGTGGGGCGGCTCCGCGACACGGAACGCGTTCGTGACCTGCGAAGCGACCTCGGAGATCTCGAGGTTCAATGTCCGGACCATGTGGAGGACGACCTCATCGAATGTGGACGGGGGCGATCGTACGGCCGGTAGCTCCGTCAGCTGCCCGCTGGCCTCCTCAGACACCCGCGATCCGTGTACGGGCTCCGAGGCAGCTTCGCGGAGGCGTGCCGTGAGATCGTGGATCTGCTCGCGTTGCGCCACGAGCTCGTCCTCCTTCTCTTGCAACAGGGCGTCTTTCCTTGCCAACTCTGCTCGCGCGAGGCCGTCCATCCGCCACCAGAAGTTCGTTTCGTTGCGCATCTTCTCGACCGCGTCATCCGCCCTGCTTCGCTCTGCCGCAACCTGCTTGAGCAGCTTCTCGCGCTCTACCCGCGCCTCGTCTGCGTCCCTCCGCAAGTGTGCGTTCTGCTCGCGCAGCCGGTGCGCGACCACGCCGGCATAGCCGACCGTGGTGAGGACAAGCGCGAGCTTCGCGACCGTCGCGAAGGAAATGAAGGATGCCGGAGAGGGCATTGCGCGTGTAAAGGACAAGCTGTGGTCGTGTCGTGTCGTGTCGTGGCGTTCAATAACAAGGAGGGGGGTGGTCGTGTTCGCGTTCGGGGTCCATTAGAGATGCGTGAAGTGGGAGAGGGAGAGGACGACCATCGCGCTGCGCGCAAAGATATTGTATGTATGACGACACGCGTCCTCCGCCCGTCTGTGCAGTGCCCCCGTCAAAATAGCGCGCGGCGCGGCGTGCATGCCGCCTGGTTGATGGACAAGGACGCGCAAACGCATGTCTCGGCCCCTGGATGGTGAGGGTGGAGGCCGGGTGGCACAATGTTCGGGGCGCGGCTTGAGCGGAGAGAGCGGTCATGACGCGGGTGCTGCTTGATAGGTTGGACAGCCGTGGGCTAGCCGTGCCTTCTAGAGGAGAGAAGTATCTGTGTGATTCCAGTTAGCGTTTAGGCCCCGACGGACATGCGAGCTCCTGGACTCACGACGAGGTTTCGACACGCCGGAAATGCGTGGCTTCGTCGAGTATCAGCCTTGAGGTGGCGAGCGGCGTTCGGGTCCGGCTTCCGCCAACGTGAGAGCTAGTGCGTGTAGTCCACGCGGCGGCGGCGCGACATACAACACGCTGCTCTTCCTGGTTAACGGTTCAGTCGAGCGTGCAGGTACAGATGCTCAGAATATGAACACCCAGTGAGTACGTCGAGACTATTCATAGAGGCAGAGACAACGTTGCAACTGATTTTTCGTAGCTGATTGCAGTCCGACGGCACCAAGCTGCCAGTCGGCTCACCTCGAGCTTGTCGAAGCTTTTGATTGAGCATGTCTCGCGTCTGAACCGGGTGTATGGACGCTTGTCTGTGCTTTGGGGCGGTGGCGCATCGCACGGTGAGACGATATAACGTCTAAGTGATCTGCAGTCGCCATAGCCATCTTCCAATCGCCAAGGAATACGCCTGCGTAAGTTCAATAGCATGGTGTGGTTAAGTGACGAGAGCACTCACTGGTAGTACTTGGCTGTCTCTACGTACTTGGTGGTTCAAGAAGAAATCGGGTCAACTGCATAAGGTCCGACTGAGCGTCTACGGTAGGACTGCTTGGCGATATTTGGCACTTCCTGTGCTAGTGTGGGCTTGACGCTTTTGGAACTTGGAGCTTGAAGTTCTGCATTCCACAATTCTCGGCGGTAGGGCTACATACCTCTTGCTACGGAGAGCAAGATGGTGAGGTCTGGGGCATCAAGAGGCAAGAGAGAATTCTTCACAAGCTACTTTCGGAGTTGGAGGTGGGTCACGGTGACTGGGTGTGTATTCCGTCTGTCATTCAGTTGTACGCTCACCGTGTAAGTCATGACCTCCATTCAAACGAACATCACGCCCTTGACCAAGAATGCTGACGATAGAGACGTATTCCTCAACATCGCAGTCGAGGTCTTAGTAAGGATCTCGAGGCTCGTTGTGCGAGTGAGAGGGAGGAGTACCCCGCTCTACGTCCTCAAAGTTCGACTTACTGATCAGGTGTACACTCAACCAACGGCGGACATAAATAGAGGATGACAAACGGGGTCTGTGGTCTCACACCCTTCCTCATCGTACCCCTCGCTTCGCTGGCACACGTCATGGATCCCGAGTTTGCTGCAGCCCTAGCTGAGGAGGCGGCTAACACGCCTGCCCCATCCGGCCCGCCCACAGTCAAACAGATGAGGGCGGGGTTTGTCGAGCACGTTATCACCCCGAACAAGACGTACCACGAGAAACGGCTTCCCCCACGTGAGTGTCAGCACTCCCTCCAGTGTCGATCCTCCGTCATTCACGCGCCACGTCCCATAGCTTCCTCGTATATCGTGCAGGACAAGTACGTTCCTGGCGAGGGTGGGGATATCCTCGTGCGTTGCGTCACGCCTCTTGCAGATGGCAGGGACAAGACGTTTCCAGTACTGGTCTACGTCCACGGCGGGTGTACGTATCATGTACTCGATATGAGAGCGCGCAGGCGATGTCTGACCACGGTTCGCTTCATATTGCTTAGGCGGAGTCGTCGGGAGCATCGAGCTGGATGACTTCCATCTGCGCCGCCTGAGCGTCGAACTTCAGCTTGTCACCGTGAACATCGAGTATCGGTGAGCCGCTCATCTCGTTTCAACTCGCTCGCACACCATCTGATCGGGATCCAGGTTGGCTCCAGAGCACCCCTTCCCTGCCGGGATCGAAGACTGCTATACCGCCCTCAAATGGGTGAGTTACCCCCCGCCGGTCAGAAGAGTTGTGACAGGTTGCTCACCGCTTCCTGCCCGAAGGTCGCCGAGAACGCATCGTCGCTGAAAGGCGACCCATCCCAAGGATTCCTCGTGGGCGGCCACTCCGCTGGCGCGAACTTCGCTACAGTCCTTGCGCACATGGCACGCAAGGATCCGTTCTTCGAGGGCCGGCAGCTCACCGGCCAGCTCCTGCGCGAGCCGTTCGTAGTCCATCCCGAGTCAATCCCTGACAAGTACGTACTAGCGCACCCTCAGCATGCCGCGCGCGGCTACTGACATGTCGGCGGGCGGTACGCATTCACTCCAGCATCAAAGACGAGTACAAGTCGATGGAGGCGAACCAGAGCAACCCTCCGCTCCCGCGTGCGGTTCTCCTGAGCCTCTACCGTACGTTACCTCTCCACCCCTTCCACTACGTGAGTCACAGACTGACAATCGGCACGAGCAGAGGTATATGGAGCTCCTCCGACAGACCCGCGCTTCGCACCTCTCCTCTACCCCTCCCACGCAGGCCTCCCCCCAGCATACATCCACGTCATGGACCTCGACCCGCTCCGCGACGACGGAATCGTGTACGAGAAGGCGCTGCGCGCTGCCGGGGTGAAGACCCGCATCGAGCTGTACGTACGCTGGCAGCTCTCACTTCTGCACATCGGCCGGGATTGGTCGCTGACGCAGTCGCTTGCAGGTATCGTGGCGTGAGCCATGGCTTCCACATGAATTTCCCGTCGATCACGTTGGCGAAGAAGGTAAGGGAGGACCTGAAGGAGGGGCTGCGATGGTTGCTGGGACAGGTAAATTGAGGGCAACCTGCCGATGGAGTCGGTGGACGCGAACTCTCGTCAATCTCCGGTTTTAGAAGATACTCCCAAAGACGTGAATGCAAGAAGAGTTAATTGTGTCACATCTGCGAGCTGTTCAAGACTCGGAACGTTATGCCGCGGGACTCGGAGTCTTGGTCGGTAAGTGCTCACTCTATCACATACTAGCGCGCCATCAATCTCGCTCCCGAACCCGAACGTTAGGATCCTCCGGGTAAGATCTTCAACTCTACTGCATCTCGCACGCCCTCCTGCTGACATGTGCTCGCTATATTAGATACAGTCTCAGCTGGATCCTATCATGAACGGTCTCGAGAAAAAGTGGTGGCTGGCGTTGTTTGTCGCTGTTAGGATCCAAAGCCGATAGCTTCCCGATCTCATCTCTGCGCGCCTACCCGCTATGACATTCGAGTCCTCCTCTTCTCCTTCTTCTTTGCCTTCCCTCTCCATCACTCGAGACCAGAAGTCCACAAATTCAGCAGAATGCCCACATGACGATCCATATGCCACATACACGAGCTATAGGACGCATGGGAAGCTGTAGGACGGCTCTATGAGGATGGATGGATCGCCATTGGGTTGGATGAGCCCTGTAACACTCGGCCACCAGCCCCTATTCTTATTTTCTCATATATCCCGCGCAGGAGCGACATGGCCCCGCGGATGCCTGCTATGCAGCGGATGCCCGTGAAGAGCGGATGCCTGCGAAGAGCGGATGTACCTCGGGAAAATCTCCCTGTTTGGTCTTGGTCTAGCAGTCCTCGCACACAGCGGGGTTGTTACCATGTCTGACTGGTAGGGCACGTACGCATGGTCGCTACAGACCTTCCCTCTCTTACGCCGCCATATCAAGCCACGATATCGAAGTATGTTGACGGCTATGATGGCGACTTGTCTCGTAGTAACCTCATGCCCCGTGTCCCGTTGACGGACCGTGTGCTAGTCTCGTATCACCACTTCAATCGAACCTTCGTCCTTGCGGATGTTCACTGAACGATTGGACTCCAGAATACATCGGACCCCGGCATTGGCCTGCTTGCAGGACCATGTTCCCAGTCGGTTACGCCGTTCTGCTGTTTCGGAGCACCAAGTACATTCGGAGAGCTATCGAAGTGGGATTTGCGCTCTGCGTATCACGGCCAAGATTCACAAACAACGTCGCGGACTAGGAGATAGCTATAGGAGAAACCAAAGTCAACTGCCGGCTCGTAACGTCTGCACGTTACCAATTGTCCGTCGCGCACATAGTACGCTTCATGTGTCGTGTACGTCCCGTAGCTGGGCCAGAGACGTGTTCTACGTCCTCTGTACAATTTGAGACGCTTTCGAGCGGGCAGAGTCCAATTAGGTCGCGTATGGCCCAGGGCAGTCTCCCAGATCCCGGAGCCCAGCCCACCACGGTAGACGGAGGAGCATCTTCATCTCACAGACTACATGCGAAGCATGAGCCTGGCCATATGCAAGTATACGCCATCGTTTTTGCAGCATATCACTTGGGCCGTGCGTCCAGCCACGATAGTGCTCGGTCGAGCAAGGGGCGGATTAATGCAAGCTCAAACGTGTCGCTCTTGTGCCGTTGTCGACGAGATGGTCGTCCTTCCACGTCTCACCTGCGACGCCAAAAGCAGTTCGATTTATGGATGCTCCTGCCTGTGGAGGTGTAACTCGCAGTCGCGGCGCACACGCCGTGGATCTCCAAAAATGCGTGATACTGTAATGCTTGAACATTGCAAGCTATTGTACATTTATCGATGCTCGAGAGACCTATGCGGTCGCCTGGAAGGATAGACCGGCACAAGCAGATACATCAGACCGCTCTCCGAGCCTTGACCTCGAAGGCATCATACGCAGACTCACGAGGTCTGTCGGAGACTCAGTAACCACCGCAGCCCTTCCCTCGCGTCGCGGTCCTGCTTCTGCGCCACAGCCGTGTCGAAGAAGTAGTAGTGGAAGCCGTGCAAGGTACCGCGGTTCCTATGAGCCCAATGGTCAGCATCATGCAACGCCCTGAAAAACCCACATGCGCGGACGCACTGTACGAGCTGTGTCTTGACCCCGGCCGCGCGCAGAGCCTTCTCGTAGACGATCCCGTCGTCGTGCAGGGGGTCGACCTCCTGGACCTGAATGAATGCCGGAGGGAGGCCGGCATGAGAGGGCGCCAGGAGCGGGTATGTGCCCAGGTCGCTCGGCGGAGCCCCGTACATGTCTGTCGACGGGCACGGGCGAAAGCGCCGTCAGAAACCCGGATCCCCGGCGTGTCGTGTTCGGATAACACAATGCTCACCTAGCAAGAGCCGGGCCAGCTCGCTGCTGAGCAGGGGCGTCCCAGAGTTCTCCCCGAAGGCACGGAAATCCGCCTTGTACTGCTCGGGGTACGCGTCCGGGTGGCAGACGATAGGCTCCTGGAGCCACTGCCCAGTGATGTCGTTCCCGTGGAAGAAGGGATCGTCTCGTGCCTTGAGAGCGAGCCCGGCCGCTAGACTTGCGCCTGCGGACTCTCCTCCGACGAGGAAGCCTTTCTTGAGATCCACACTCAGGTCGGCGGCGTTATGGACGACCTGCAGCCGTTCCGTTGAAGCCTATTGCGGGACACGGCAGGAAGGGGGGATACTCACCCACTTGAGCGCTGCGTAGCTGTCGTTGAAGGCGGTCGGGAAGGGGTGTTCCGGAGCGAGCCTGAGGAAACGGATCAGGCATATGCTCGTCGCGGTCAGAAGGACTGTCGACCGACCTATACTCCACGTTCACTACGACTAGCTGCAGTTCGACGGCGACCGTGCGCAGGTGATAGTCGTCCATAGAGACATCTCCCACTACCCAACCTCTTTGATGTTGCAGCGCGTGGTCAGCTGGGGTACGATCCTCATGCATACGAACCGCAAGTATCGGACTCACCGCCACCGTGGTACCATACAAGGACAGGGAAGGAGGAGGCCTCGGCGCTGACTGGCTTCACGACGCGCACGAGGATGTCCCCGCCCTCGACAGGAACACGCCTGTCGTCCACCACATACAGGCTCCCTGCGCACGAATGACATGGCGCATGTCAGCAGTCAGCAGGCGAGGCCGACGAGCGAAGAGATATGCACGGCGCACCTTCAGCGTCCTCGGGCAGCTTTTGCGCGTAGAACTTCGTGTAGGCAGCGTTCGGCTCGACGAGTTCCTGCCGTGCGTGCTCGACCTCGGAGACGCCGTCGGGAGGCGGGGTTGGGTTCGTCAGAGCTGAGGTGGCCGCGAGCGCAGCGGCGATCTCGAGATCGATGTTCATCCTATACTATCGCGTAGCGTTGATGATAATCGGCGGCGGGGAGAGAGACAGAGACCGGTCTTGCCCTCCTGGATATCCACGACACTGTTAAATACAGACACGGAGATGCAGTCAGACGACCGCGTATGAGTCCTCAGGCCTGAGTCAGCGGGGACGACGAACCCTTGAACAAAAATCGAAAATGGTTCGAGCCAAGCAAGTGCGGGATCGATCACGACTGGAAGTCGGCAACCCAATGGCTCCCAGGCCGCTTTCTATGACGATGTAACGAACATCCCGGGGTCTGAGCTGCTGACCGCGCGTTCTGCCATGACCGGTAAACTTCTGCCGAGCAACGAGGGTCCCGCCGAAAGTGTCCAGCTCCCTGAAGACTCTGGTAACACGTATCAGATGCCAGTTAGCCAGGAGCCAAACCGATACGTCGCGTACCTTCCAGTCGGGTTCGACACATGTTTGCGGGATTACGTTCTGCGGAGTTTTACAATTTGGACAACGTGTTTTGCGTCTGCAAGGGAACGTGAGAGCCACAACGGCGGCCGGACACCTACGTGAAGCAGTAACGTGATATGGACGCCGTCGGCTAGGTCTCGCAACGCAATCACCTTGACGGCAGACACTAGGGACGTACAGTGTACGCAGGGTGATGCCATAGATCCAGCTACTCATAGTCAGCTCGTACATGAAGGAGACTCCCCTGAGTACTTGAGCATGATGTCCGTCGATTCCCGTGGTTTCCGAGACTGTGTAATGGTATCCACCTTGAGAGTCATAAGTCTCCCGTTCAAGCCCCGGGGTCGAGTTCGCCGGACCTGCTTCCCAAGCCTAGCAGCCACCGCAGCCCCTCTCGGGCATCTCGATCGACCCTGACCGCCGCCGCAATGCGAGGAAAGGCGTAGTGGAACCCGTGCACGGTGCCCACGTATCTGCAACTCGAAACTTCAGCGTCGAGCCACAGCCGAGGCTTGGAGCTCTCTCACTTGACGAGTTTCGTCTCGACACCCGCCTCGCGAAGTACCTGCTCGTATACGATACCGTCGTCCCGGATAGGGTCGAACTGCTGCACCTGGATGAACGCAGGCGGGAGGCCCGCGTGGGAGGGCGCAAGGAGCGGAGAGACGCGTAGGTCTTCGGGCGGGCCCCCGTATATCTCTGTAGCCAGCAGAAGACAGTGAGAAACGCCACAAAGAGCGGAACTAGGGAAAAGAGAAGATACGAACGGAAGCTACCGAGCACCCGCTCGCTGTTGAGCAGCGGCGTGTCGGTGCTCTCTGCGAAGGAGCGGAACTCCGACGCGTAATTGCCTGTCAACGCGTATGCGCCAGGAAAGATGACGACAGGCTCCCGGAGGTACTGGCCAGTCAGCGGAGTGTGCTTGAAGAGAGGATCGTCTCGAGCCTTGAGCGCAACAGCAGCTGCAAGGTTCCCACCAGCGGAGTCTCCGCCGACGAGGAAGCCTTTCCTGAGGTCAATCTGAAGCTCGCCTGCATTGTTGACAACCTGTCCGCGTTCTGAGCACCACACGAGCACACCGATCAACGATGAGATGCATCACGTACCCATCGCAACGCGGCGTAGCCGTCGTCGAACGCAGTTGGGAAGGGGTGCTCGGGGGCAAGTCTGTAATCCACGTTGATGGTGGCCAGCTGGAGATCAAGGGAGATGCTCCGCAAGTGCGCGTCGTCCATGTCGAGGTCACCTAACATGTATCCTGAACACGTCGTTCCGGGAGAGTTAGTCAACCGCTCGAAATGGACTGGGTCGGTTCGCTCACCTCCACCGTGGAACCAGACAAGGGCTGGCAACGTCGGGTCTCCGAGAGGCCTGACATACCGTAGGGTAATCGCGCTGCCTTCCACTGGGATACGCCTGTCAGATACGATGTACTGTGATTCTGTTGCCCATACAGAATATCAGCACTCGACAGGGAGAGCGATGAAGGAAACGGCACACCATCGGGGAGGTGTTCTCTGTAGTACTGAGAGAATGGTCCGATCGCTGCATTGGCTTGCTGTCTGGCATATTCAACGAGCGAAACACCTTCGGGAGGCGCTTGTGGTTGCGTGTACCCCGAATCTGAAGCGAGTGCGGCGGCAAGCTCAGGATCGTAACCCATGTTGGCAGCTCAGACGATCTTGGCAGAAACTGACAGGACGGGGATTATATAGGTGTCGTGAAGAGGACCAATGCCGAGCCTGAGCGCAGGTCTTGGTCAGCGACTCCCACATAGTAGAGCCCGAACGTCCGAGTTTGAGAACTGCGCCCGCACTAAGTCAGAGGGATATGGCTCAATCAGTATCTATTTCGACGAGCGGTCCGAACCATGTGGCTAATGTCAGCTTGGGCCCGTGATACTTGCTCTTAATCTCATCCTCCGCCCATAACCTCTTGAACAAGCGGTTCGCGCGACGTCTTGTTTCACTAGTTTCGAGTACAAGAGATACGCCAAGAGTCAAGTCAGTCGCGGGTTTGACCTTCAAGCTTGTCGGGCACCAAGCAGAGTGTTCCCACCGGCAGTGTCACATCACTCGCCAGGCTCGAGGAGTTGAAGACCTAGGGTTGGAAGCCGAAGAGAATTCAGTTAACCGCAGTTTGTAAATGCGATACTACAGAGAGGAGAGAGGAACTGCAGAAAGCGTAACTATGGCGCCAAAGCACCTGGAGGTCGAACTTGAGCCGCCACGTGCCAGGTTTAACTCCCGAGTTCACTTCGTTGCAGAGCTGATCCGCCTGCCATGCCTCCTCCTCCTTCCCCATATGCCATCATCGCACTTCCTCCTCCCCCGTCGCGTCTGAAGTCATGATATATCACACAGATGGGGACTGTGTCGTGTATGCCTGAGCCTCGGACCTTCAGTGACTCGGACCGTGGGCCTTGGCAATCGGAATCCCATTCGATGTGACTCCGCCTGACGGTTGCAATGCCGTGAGTCCACCATGCTGATTCGAGTATGCCGACATTGAGACATCTCCGCAAGGTTTCTGGCTTTGTACGACTCATGGAATGTGTCCCAGTTGGCCAATCTGTCGGGGCTCGGGAGTCGGGAGTCGGGACACGGTCGCGCCGGCAGTGGGGACAGCCCGCATCAACACGATCGCCACGAGTCAGGACCTGTCAGGACCATGAGGCGCGTGAGGACCTGTGCCTTAGGACAAGTCTCGCCAAGGAGTTTGTCCGCCGCACGTCGTGCTTATAAGAACAGTGCCGCTGTTGAGACGAAGTTGAATCCGCCAGATAAGTAATACTCGCCCAACCCACGCTCGAACTCGATGGCTCGCACGAACCTTGACACCGATTCAGAGTCGGATCACGATATGCCCCTACCGTGCATCACAGACGATGAGGAAGAAACAGCGACTGTGAATGACGCGGAGCAGACGCAGCCTGAAGAACGCGGGGACGGCAACTGGGAGGATGAAGAGGAGTATTGTCCCAATGGCTTCCCATCTCCATTCTTCTTCATCAACCGCCACCCCTACACGCTTGTTGAGCTTCGCATGCGCCAGTTCTCGGGCAAGATCCGATTAAAGCCGAACTGGTGGCAGAAGGTCTACGACGCCTCCATCGTCGCCAAGTGGCGCGAGGAGATCATTGCGCAGGACCGCGCTCTCGTCGAGAAGCTCTGGGGCGGCAAAGAGCGGTACAAGCTCGGGAGGGGCAAGAAAACAAAGAAGTGGCCGCGGTATCCCATCTCGAAGGCGCAGCTTGACTCGAGTACGAGGTCGCTCAGCGCGATCCAGAGACCGGGATCTTCGTACGTTCCGAACATGGCTGAGCGCAGGCGGGTGCTGATGACTGCGACAGGCGACGTCAATCGGTGGTGTTTACTAGTCGCGGTCGTTAATCCCGTCCGGGCTTAAGGACGACCTTCTCCAGGGCGTTGCGCTCCTCGAGAATGTCCCGGACGATGAGAAGGACTGGCATCCGGGATCGAACAACCAAGTGCTCGATCTCGTTCATCCGTCGCTCTATTGCCTGCGCATTGGGGAATCTCGCTTCCGCCCGAACGCGGCTGACGAGGACTCGCTGGAGATCCTCACACAGGAGGCTTACGAGGAGCGCCGTCCCGACGCAGCCAACTTGAAGCAGGTGTGGTACAAGCATTCACGGTACATCATGTCACGCAACTACCAGTGGCTGCCGACAGACTTCGCAGTGTCTGAGTCGGGCGACGTGAGGCCGCTAGCGTACATCAACAACCTCCATCCCACCCGTCACGCTGCCCTGTACCCACCCATCGCTTCCATCCTTGGCCGCTTCATCCCTCTCTTCGAGCGAGTCATCTCCGACGTGCTCTCTCGTGAGCCTCCGCGTGCTGTCAAAGAGGACCCGTACAGTTGGTACGACAGCCAGCCTGAACAGCCCGACTGGAATGACCAGAAGGCGTACAGGGCATGGGAGCGCAAGCATCACTGGCCGCGGATTCCCCAGCCCGCCCCGTTCACCCCTCCAGACACCTCCAAGCGCGTGCAGTACCCGCTCAAGGGGCGCAAGGTGCAGGTGATCGTGAAGCTCGCGAACATCGTGCTCACGCCCGAGAACCCGCGGTACCCGGGCGGTGCGTGGCACGCCGAGGGCATGGCGAACGAGAACATCGTCGCGACAGGGCTGTACTACTACGCGTGCGAGAACATCACCGAGTCGCGCCTCGACTTCCGCGTCACGGTCGACACCTCGGACGGGTCCAATATGCGCTACCAACAGGATGACAACCGCGGGTACACGGTCGCGTACGGGTTCGGGCGCGACCAGCACCAGGTCCAGGAGGAGTCTTGCATACTACGATTCATGAATGTACGTCCGAATCGCATGGCTCATCTCGCGGCGAGTCACAACAAACTAAACTCAATTTTAAACAGGGATGCCCATCTTTTGGACGCCATGAAAACGGACACCATCATCATCGTACATGTCCCCGACTGTGTATATTGGACTCGGTATTGGTATTTACTCAGGTTTCTCATGATAGTACCCACCGCAATCTCTCCCTCATGTTTTGTCTCACTCGCTCACCATGGCAATCGTCGGGAAGTCCTTGTGGGAACTCTGAGTCACTTCAGGCGAGCAAGTCGCAAGTGCTACGGCTGGCGCCCATGTGGGGTAGGTAGAGAGGTTCACAAGCTGGCCGTAGAAGGAAGGCTTCCTCAGTACGGCGGGGCTCTTGCGCACTAATCTTTGTATTCCTCCTCAGTCAGGCCGTTCTCATCTCTGGGGGATACATCCGCTGAGTTAGACCACAGACGAAACGGGATGAGATAACGCACACGTCTCAACGACCACCTCGATCGTCCCGCGTCTGACAAAACGGGGCAACAGCGCCTCAGCCTCTCGCAACCGCCTCTCCGCCTTCCCCGTGTTGTTGTTGCCAAACGCTACGATCTTGAGCCGATGGATGCCATCGAGGGGCTTGAGCGAAAGCAAGTCATCAAGCCCCTCCTGGCGAAGGAGGAGACCGAGCGCCGCGCTGTCCTCCTCTCGGTCGAGCAAGGTGAAGTCCAGCGTGAATTCCTCGAGGTGCGCAGAACGAACTTGGGCAAGTACAGATGCCACCCAGGGGTGGTCAAGGCAGTTCACTTGGAACACCAGGCTGCGCAACTCGAACAGGGTAGAGACCGCTACAATAGACCCGGGACCGCAGTTGCGTGGACCAGGTCAGTAGAGTCACTTGAGAAAGCACGCACCAAACAGCTGGCTCACCTGCGTAGGTGTCCGGCGCCGATGCATCCCACATCCACGCGATTGACAACTTCTCGATAGCTGTGCCCAGCAGCGGGAGCAGATCGTCGACCTTGTCCGTCTCCAGCATCTGGCATGGAATTCCCGTCAGTTGGCGACGCGGGCTCCACATGGTGAACGTATGGCATGCGTACCTCTACCGTGGTCAGACTCTGGCAGCGACCAGGGAAGTCCGCTGGATCGACTTCTGTACCATGCCCGGCCCATCCCGTCTGGAAGATGTTCAACTCCTCAAGCTCTGGGAACGACCATACGATTAGCGCCAGGTCCGCGAGGGTGTCAAAGTAGAATCCATCTATCCAGAGTGTGCGCAGCCGTGCGCGCCCGCTCCACTTCTTCATGAATTCCACCTGGACGGTGGTGAGCGCAAGCGAGTTCGTGTAGCATGCGAACCTAAGCCCGCACAGCGCAGTGAGTTTCTTAAAGAGACTCTCTGGGAAAGGGACCTGTTCGACGGGGGCAGGCGGGCTGTCGCAGTCCGTTGTCTTGAACCAGAATTCGAGGCGCTTGACAAGTGGGCAGATGATGGCTGGGGACTCCTGGAGTGTCCGCGCAAAGAGCCTGATCGACTCAAGCCGGTCGAGCTCGACGTGCTTGTACAGCTGGCACTGAGCCCGCGGGAGCCAGCTCCGGCACGTCAGCGCGCACGCGCGAAGGTCTGCGTAGTGCTCTGAGGGACCTGCGATGCGGTCCGGGGCGAGGCTGTCGATGATGCGATCCTGAAGCTCTTGCGGTATGAGCTGCATGCGGACAGACTCAGCGACGGTCGAGGTGGCTAGAGAGAGCGCGAGAGAGGTACAATCAAGGTCAGTGCCACGACACGCACGGGAGCCATCGATTGCTGACTTACGAGAACCCGTCGACGCCGCGCGAGTATCGCGTTCCAACCCACGTGGTCATATTAGCATTTGAACCTTCGTTCTCACCGCTTCGATTCCGAGAACTTGTCACTCAAATTGGAGTGGTCCGTGCTGCTCTCCGACATCAGGGCTCTTCCTGCCTCACTGGGCTTCGTGAGCACCATGCAGAGTCGTCATCTTGACACTGCCCATACACTCAAGCATCCTTCCTTACGAACCCCTGACTGAGGCTGAGTAACCACCTCAGTCCGTCCCGTGTATCACAGTCCAACTTCAACGCGGTCGGATTCGATGGCCAGATGTAGTGGAACGCATGCGGAGTCCCTTCGTACCTGTTGTGGCCAGGACGGAGTAGAATTGTGAAATGAGCTTCAGCCGCTATTTAACCGTGGAGAGTACGTACCGGGCAATCTTAGTCGGTATGCCGGACTTGCGGAGAATCTTCTCGTACAGGATGCCTTCGTCGCGGAGGGGATCAAGACCTAGCACCTGGATGAACGCGGGAGCGAGGCCGACGTGCGAAGGGGCAAGAAGCGGCGAAGTGCGCAGGTCTGTCGGCGACGCTCCGTACAAGTCTGTTGGCGTCCGAAGTCTATCAAGCCCGTAGTCACAGACAGAAAGAGTGGGGGACGCACTGTAGAAGGTCAAGACAGCTGCGAAGTTCATCACAGGTGCGTCCTTGCCCTCGTCGTACGAGCGCAGGTCGGCTCTATACTTCTCGGGATACGCTTCGGGATGGCAGACGGGGGGTTCGCGCAGGTACTGGCCAATTACCGGAGTCGCGCTAAAGAAGGGGTCGTCGCGCGCCGCCAGCGCCGGCGCAACTGCGTAGTTCCCTCCGGCGGACTCTCCTCCGACGAGCAGGCCCTTCCTGGGGTCTACCTTCAGCTCGGCCGCATCCTCTACTACCTGGGAATGGATCAAGCTCAACCCTTGCTGAGTGCCAGGGGCGTTGCAAGGCCCGGCTTACCCATTTGAGCACCGTGAGATTGTCATTGAAGCCAGTCGGAAAGGGTGTTCTGGGGCAAGTCTTGAAGACCGTAGTTAGATCCGTGACCACACCAAAAGTCGAGAGCTAACCTATACTCCACTAGAATGATGACGAGCCCCAATTCAACGCTGACAGTTCGGAGGTTGTTCTCACCGTGTAGATGTCATCCTGTACCCAACCTGTCCACCAGAGGACCATAAACGTTAAGCATGCCATGAGCTGTCGTACGACGCTTGCAACTCGCGAACAAGTCCATTTCTCACCTCCACCGTGGAACCAAAGCAAGACCGGATATCTCCCGTCCTCTGGTCCCGCAGGCTGCAAGATTTGAACCAGTATCTCACCGTCCTCGACCGGGATATGCCGGTCGAATACGTTGTACGTTGATCCTAGGCGGCCAGTGAGCAGGATTTGCTCTCTCCTCCGTACAACGGTGTATATTGAGCGAGCAGTGAGCACGGATGATGGCTCAAGCTTCAAGACTGGCTCAAGGCAAGATCCTTGACGCTCGAAATTTAATATGAGGCAGCAGGCGCTTCCGGAGCCCGGTGTTCCCGCTGGTGGAAGTTGGGCGGTACATCTTCCGGGTGGTTCAACTTCCTCTTCGCGCTCATCTGGATCCCTCTCTGTGCCGAAAGAGCCAAGAAAGACCAGGTTATTGACTTCGTCCTTGCAGGATGAATGGATGGCCGACTGTTGGCGCACATTCTGGCCATCATGCATCAGGGCTCTCTCCGGCTTGCAGCGAGCCCGAAGACGGTGGAACGGGCGAGATCTGTAGGGTGTCTATAACAACGCCGGCATGCAAGCCATCTTTTTCAGTGGATCGGCAGACGACTCAGTGGAGGTTGCATATTCCCTCTCTCGGGATCGTCATGAAGCGGGTATATTAGAACAATCAGATACAATTACATGTCGACAAGGACCTCTGAAGCAGATCTAGGTTAGTGTTCGCACATATTGAACTCGAGCTCATAGACGTTCTCGTTGTGTTCGACAACGAACCTCGAGCGCTCCTTCATCAGCTCCGCACGGTGGTCCTCCGCCTTCTCGCGCGACATCACTCCGGGCTTCACGTATTGAGTGACCATATCGAACAGCTCGATCGGCAGCTTCTGCAGCGCCGGCACCTTCTCGACTTCGTCCATCGACCAGTCCTCCTGCTGCGGCGGGACATGCGTCGTCGACAGGATCTCGGTCTCCGGGTTCACGAGGAAGAAGCACAGAATCTTCCTATACCCGGGCTTCGTCGGGTCCGCGAGCTCGAACGCGTCGACGTGGTGCTGGTAGATGTTGGGGAACGCGACGCACTTGTCCTCCTCCGCGACGATGTGCCCGAGCTCCTGGTTCTTGTGGTGGTCGCGTCCGAAGCCGTACGCAACGACGTACCCGCGGTGGTCGGACTGCTCGTACCGCATCGTAAGCCCGTCCGCCGTTCCAGCTGTCACGCGGAAGTCGAGCCGCGACTCGGTGATGTTCTCGCACGCGTAGTAGTACAGGCCCGTCGCGACGATGTTCTCGTTTGCCATGCCCTCGACGTGCCACGCGCCCCCGGCGTACCGCGGGTTCTCGGGCGTGAGCACGATGTTCGCGAGCTTCACGATCACCTGCACCTTGCGACCCTTGAGCGGGTACTGGACGCGGTTCTCGAGGGTCGGCGGGGCGAACGGCGCGGGGTCTGGGATGATGGGCCACCGGTGCTCCTCTGCCCAGGCCTCGTATGCCGCGTCGTCGTCGTAGCCCGGGCACTCGGGCGAGACCCCGTTGTACCACTCGTAAGGATCGACCTGCACAGCAGGGGGACGCTCGGGCGAGCGGACGTCGGACAGCACTCGCTCGAACATCGCGATGAAACGCGTGAGGACCGACGTGATGGATGGGTACAGTGCGGCGTCGCGCGACGGGTGCAGGTTGTTGATGTATCCGAGCGGCTTGACCTCCCCGCTCTCGGATACGGCGAAGTCGGTCGGGAGCCACTGGTACTTCTCCGAGATCATGTACGTCCGCCCCCATCGAGTGTAGTTGGTAAGGTCCGCGCGGCGTTCGGTGTATGCCTTCTCCGTGATGACTTCGAGTGGGTCTCCGGAGCTGGCGTTCTCCTTGCGGACCTTGGACTCGTCGATCACGAGGCAGTAGAGCGACGGGTGGACGAGGTCCAAGACCTGCTTGTTGGAACCGGGGTGCCAGTCCTTCTTCTCTTCGGGCACGTCTTCGAGGAGGGTGACGCCCTGAACAAGTGTCTCCTTGACATGCGGAGAGATGAGCGACCTCGATTCGTACACCTTGGGAATCGACGTCGCCTGTGCAAGTAGAGTGAGCCGAGGGTTCAGCAGGGTCGAAAACATCATGGCTACTCACGAAGATGCCAGTCTCCGGGTCGCGCCGTGAAGCTTCGTACTTGAGCTCCTCAAATATGTAGTCGAGCTGTGCCTCAGTGATAGGCTCGCGCGGCCACTTCTTGCTGTCGTCTCGGCAGATGTAGCGCTCTTCGCCTCCCCACAACTTGTCGACAATCGCGCGGTCCTGTTCCACGATCTCCTGGTGCCACTTCTCGACGATGGTCGGGTCGGTGACTTTCTCCCACCAGTCCGGCTTGGCACGGATCTTGCCAGAGAAACGGCGCATCCGGAGCTCGACGAGCGTGGTCGGATCGCGTTCTGCGAAATCGAAGGGGGATGGGAAGCCGACCATTGTGGGTCTGTAGAGGCGAAAGTGGGTGAGGCGGGCTCAGTGAGGTGACCGTCGGGACATATCGACTTATATAGGGCGCGCTGGGTGTGGCTGATCCGGACACGTACACGACGGGACCGCCCCGCCGCCCCGCCCTTAGCCATATATGGTATATCGGCGCATTAGGGCGCACCTCCGCGCATCCGGCGCGAGTCATGCGCACGAGGGTAGCGTCGCTGACGACAGGGCACGAGTCAGAGAAACTCTCGTTCGATTCGCCAGTCACTGTCAGAGGCGGGGCCCTCTGCGGGCTAGCCGCTATGCTGACCGCTCAGCAAACAACCAGAAGTGTGGCACGAGAAGCATGAGAGCTGGCATGCGTTACTAACTGATTGAAAAGGTACGACCTCGAGGATGGATAGAAACACGATCAGGAAACCCCGTGCAAACCCAGTGTATCCGGGTTTGTAGAAGGTGCCATGGCGTCGTACAGGTGGACTGGACCTCTGACTCGTCCACCGGCTCAAAGAGTCATATTGTTCGGGACTGCTCCAGACATATTGAGACCCAGAGTCGATGGCAGTGGTGCTTACCTGCGCAACAAATTTCGCGTCCTGGCCATGAGGAGTACTGAATACTTATACTGAGCGTAGTTCTTGTCGCTTGTGCGTTGGCAGTTGATCCAAACTTCAAGTTCAAGCTTCAAGATGTTGCGCTAGAGTCCAGGAGCAAGTGATGGTTAACCTGTCAAAGACGGCGGAGTCGGAGTAAGGAACTTGGTGAGTTACTTACTAGTCGTCCTCAATTCTCATAGTTTAGTTTGAGCGCAGATTCTGGGTGCACGGAAAAGGAAGGACACGAGGTGATGGGAACCCGACAATCAAACGCCACGGGCAGGTCCTCCTCGAGATTACTCCATTATTCTGGGTGCCAATGGGCGGAGTTCTCTGAGGGGATACTCTCAAGTACTCTACAGTGAGTGAGTATCGTCGATTTCGCGACTGAAAATACCTCAGAGGACTCCCTCAGTACTGTCAAGTCTACTGGGAGTGAAACGACCCTCTTTCATGCGGATACGGGACATTCATGCAGATACGGGCAGAAGGTGATTTGAAGTCCGCCGCACACAACCCCAGCATAGGGTCAGAAACAGCGAGACTTCTCCCCAGGCACATGCAGTTCCCGTCAGTGCGATCACCTCATGGCCTTCCTGTTTCGTCCACCCAGCATCTACCACTCAAACTAAACTATCAGAATTGAGGACGACTACTGTCGTTTGTTTGTGCATGTTAGGATCCCAAGCTATCGGCTCCATGATTTGAATCTCACTGCTTCGTGGCGAACGCTTTCAGCTGAATGGAGCCATCTCCAACTGTTTAGCTGCTGCTCCCATCGGATAGAAACTATCGGCGGTTCGAGCGCACCATCTTGGAACTCCCGGATCTTGGTCGACTTGTCGAGACTGAGCTTCTGTCACTGCGATTCCAGTGGCCCAGTGTGTTTTGAGAGTCGCAGGCATGTGTCTTCGCCGACTCCGGTTGCTTCGTCGCCCGATGAACAGTCAGAGGCAAACACTGGTCGATATCCCGATCTGCCTGCTGAACAGCACAAGACTCCGCCCACAGGACTCTGCCGCTGACCCCGTAACAGCCACCCAACGCAGCACGCGGTCCTGTCAGTACTTACGTGGATGAGTGCTTCGACCCCGGGTCACTCAGCCGACGCACGGTCTAGGAGCAATCCGCAGAGTCCAAGTCCATATGAACAGACACAGTAGCTAGCGAGTCGATAACTATGGATTACAGCAGCACGAGAGACCATCGATCAGGGTAAAGAGATACGACGGACGACAGGCGACGAGAGGATGAGCTGTATAGACTGGGGAGAGAGGAACCACGTCCCACGCAGGACGAAACTATGAGCAAAGCCGAAACCAAGAGGATAAAGTAGACTCAACGCGACGCACAACCCGCCCTCTCACGCCCTCCCCCTCCCCCTCCCCCTCCCTCCCCTCCCCAGCTCGCAATCATCGCGCGACGCCATACTCGCAGTCCCCACTCGGCCTCGCACTCGCATACGCCCCATACCCATACCCGGGCCCTCCCGCGCCCCTCAGCCCAACGCCCGCCATCCCTGCCTCCGTATTCCCAGCGTAGGGAGCATGTCCGCCGGACCCGGACCCGGAGCTCGTGGTGACGTTCGTCGTCGACTGCGCGCCGCCCTCGTACGAATACGGCGCTAACCTGACGTTCTCGTCGTAGCTTGCCCGGGGCGCGCGCACAGCGGACATGGACATCGACTCACCGGCCCTGGGGGCAGACCTCGAGTCAACGCGCTGCGTCTGCATCTGCATCTGGCTCGACGAGCCGGCGTACCCGTTGCTGCCGTTCGTGTTCGGCCGCGGGCTCAACCCGAAGGCTTGCCCGAAGTCCATCTTCGTCTGCTTGCCAGCCTCGTCGGTGACGGGGATCCGCGGGCCGTGCGTGCCGGGCTTCCCGCGCGCGTAGTCGATGAAGAAGCTGATCGAGCCTGCAATCTCGTGCGCGAAGTCCGCTGCGGGGGCGCATATGTCAGCCTGCGAGAGCAATACGTGAGGGGCCGGGACGTACAGTAGTTGATGCTGTCCCAGAGGGCGCGCCATGCGCCGTACCGAGTGGCGCCCTTGACCTTGGTATACTCCTTCCAGTTGTACGCGTACATCATGAACGCGGAGAAGATGACCATCTCTATGCAGATCGCGAGCGCGTTCAGGCCGTCCGCGATGTTCGTCTCGGTCCAGTACTGCGTCGCGTGGATCACGCGGCCTTCTAGCGCATCAAACTAATCACAGCGGAGGTCAGCATAAGCATGAGCTTGAACGCGCGCCAGCACGCACCACGAGCGACTGGTAGAACGTGAACATGACGATGAGCTTGATTGACAGGAACTTCGCGAGCGGCTTGCGGCCTTTGAGCTCATCCTTCGTGAGTCCATAGAAGACGAGCAGGCCGTACAGCGCGATGGTAATGCTGACGCCGTCGATCACACTGATGTATGCGTGTGCGGTCTTGAAGCTCCACGGGCCCGACTCGCAGAGCACGCCGTAATGTTCGCAGATCATGCCTGCGATCGACAATGCTGCATACGAGAGAGGTGAGGGTTATGTGAGAAGCATGTACGGCACTCGAGCTTACCAGGTCGTAGGATGACGTATTGTAGTACGGACCACTGCAGTCTTGGTCAGTATTGGAGGCGCGCGATGACCATGGTACGCACCTTCACTGTGTACATGAAGTATGCCTGCAGACGAACGGTAAGCGCGTTGCAGAACTGAGCACATGTATGCATACCTTCGTCGGACGATATCTCCAACAGCAGAATGGCAGTGGTAGGCTGGACTTGTCTTTCCGCACGATAGCGTGGTCCACAACGTGCCCCTCTGCAGTAGCCGCGACATATTCGATGAGTAGGAGGCTGACGAACGACAGCACTCGGTCAGCTTGAGCACGTAGCGTTAGAGCGAGGCACTTACAGGAAGGCACTGAGGGTCACGGACTGAAGCACAGTTGTTAGCAGACGAGATAACCCGCTATGCAAGGACCCATATCAACCTACCTCGTAAGCTGAAATAATGGAATGTGTCAGATGAAGGTTTGACGAGTGATGTGGCGTCGCACTTACCAGTCTCGATGAAATCGTAGTATGTGTAGCTGCGGAAGTAGCGGTAGGAGAAGAAGGAGATGATGGCGTAGACTGCGGGCATGTACAATATTCGGAGGCTGTAAAATCAAGACGATGTTAATCATGCATTTGAACGAGATGCTGGACTCATGAACAGAAAAGAAAACGAGCGCATAGCTTGGAACAACATGCGACATATCCCGCACCCTCGCGAGGCTCTCGAGCAACGTTCCTCCGCCATGAGGGGTGCGCGGAACGACTCCAGCCTCCTCTAAGCAGGATACAACCCGCGACGTGGGGTCGGGCGCACCTCGGTTACTCCAGCACGACTCGCCCTGCCCAGTTGCATTACAAGATTGCTGAAGTGCTGAGTGCTCCCTTCTGCGCGACCAGAGTAACCGCGCAGTCAGCGGTCCTGCGCGAGCAAACCAGGATTACCAGCGTGTGCGAGTCATACATAAAAAAGGCCTAGTTTCGTCTGCGAGCGCAAGACGAAGCTCAGCAGACGGGAAGAAGCTTCGCGTCGACGTCGCATGGCTCGCATCGTAACCGGGGAGGTGTTCCGCTGGGAGGGAACGCCGGAGCGACTAAAAACTCTGCTATATGCGCGACATCGCAATAGTCTCGCGACATAGCCGAGCAATAGTCCTCCGCCGCGGTGGTGGAGAGAGGGGGGGGTGATATCCCGAACTCAAACTCAAGGCATGCGACGAGATACGACCCCACGACTCCATTGAGCAGGTGTGGGGGCGAACCTCGTTACTTCGATATGACCGCCGTCCGCAGGTCGCCTCGAAGCATATTCCAACGCGGTCATTGCATGAACGGCATTGCGCAAGGAGTCAAATCGCGCTGCATGCATATAAGCATTCGTCGTCCGCGTAGAGCAGCTCCTTGCACAGGCGGCCCTTTCGGGCCATGGCTCCTCTGTCGTCCTTGCTGTCTGGAGACTCGCAATGTAGCGCATGAAGCCGGCAGTGCAACACCGCGACGCGCTCACACCGGGTCCAGCTTGTTGCCCGCCGCCGCCTCGAAGCCGTCCGTTCTCCAATCCCCAACCTCTCCGTGGTTCGACACTAAATGGATGGGAGAGTAGAGCTCTGGACTGCTGGTAACGAGACTGTATGCGCGGGTGGGGGGGCCAACTTTACGGAACAACCACCAGAAAATGGGCCTGAGTTCAAGAGCGTGCGTCGCCACAACAGAACGGAGATGAGCCCATACTAGGGGTGAAGGTGGACGCACATTTGGCGCTGCTCGCCGCGATTTGTATAGTTTCTGCAAACTTGTCAGCCACGCCGAGGTAGACAGAAGGTGTGCGTCAAGACGTACCGACAGTGGAACGAGACATTGATCACAGTAAGGAGGAGGGTCTACGACATCCGACTGAGTTCTACCAAGCTTGGTTCGGTAACGAGCGTGCCACTTACGACAATTGCGCAACAGCCCGCTATCACCCAGCCAATCTTGTGTGCATCCCAGTCTATGCCATCCGAAGACCAAAAGCCGGACTGGTCGATCACTGCCTGGTTTTCCGAGGGACAGAGGGTGTTGTTGGTGCTCGACATGGGGAATGTCGCCGCCGGGTCGTCGGAAGTCGTGAGGGTCGCAAAGCCAGGCGAGATGATGGTAGAAAGGAAGAGAAAGAGTGGATATATGCGCCGGTGTAGCCCCCAGCCCGGCGCAGACGGAGGAGGTGCTTATGGAGGTGTGAAGTGAACGCTGGGAGGACGTGCCTTGTCCTGCCTGCCTGCGGAATCGGGCGCTTCCCTTCCTTCTAGGCGCCGCAGCGCCGCTACCAACCGTCACGATCTCTGCCGTTTGTTCTCGCTTCGTTGTTGTCGTACAGCTCGTTTTCCTGCTATCGGTCCTCTCGGGCTGCCCTCTGCTGTCTCCAGTCTTCTGCTTGTCCGTGCGCGCACCTCGTATCTCCTTGACGCTTTTGCCCAACCGTTGACTGCGGACGGAGTCCGACGCCGCGCCTCGGTCATTCTGTATGACACCAAGCAAGTCGGAAGTACTACTTCAGGTGCTGCCTCAAGGCTCTATGCATCCGGCAGCTGGAGTATCCCCTTCATAGCCGGACTCCATGCCGATAGAGCATGGTTCATGCGACTAGCACTCGGAGTCGGCATTCCCGGGGCATGGTGGTTAGGTGAGCAGATCCACGCTACCCTCGACTACTTGCATATCCGATCCCACGACTCGATCGTACATACCAAGTGGTGTCATACGCTGTTTTCAAACACCTGAAGGCGGTGCGCTGCACAACCACAGCCGAGGCATCGGCGAAAACCTACGGGACTTGCAGGATGTCTCGGGCGGTGCGAGAATGTCGTTCGAGCCGAGGTTCTATTGTTATACACAATTTGCAGAAATGCTAGTCTTTGCTCAAGCAGGTCCGAGCCGTGTCTCTCCCCTCATGCAGTCATGCCAGTGGTGCGTCGATACTACACTGCCGCATCACAGCGATAGTTGAAACGTTGACCCTCCAGAATGCATCGAGCGTGCATCTCCTACCCGCCCACCACCTATCCGCGGCGGCTCCTCGCCCCGGTGGGCACGAGAGCCATCGACGTCGGCACGAGGGCGCCCGTCACAGGAGAGAGGAACGTCCTGGTCGCCTACCCGAGCAGCCCTGTTCAGCATCCAAACATCCACGACCAAACCCACGCAGCAGAGCACTCACTTGCGCATGCTGGGGCCGCTGGCGCGGCATCTGCGGCGTCCTCGGCGTGTATCCATTCCCACCACCAGCGCCGTTCCCCTGCGGTCGGCCGCCCTGGGCCTGAGGCCGACTCTGGCTGTTCTGCTGGCGATGGCCACCGCCGTTGCTCTGCGCCCCGCCCCCGCCGCGGTTCTGGTTGTGCGGTGGCGCGCGGGCGCCCATGTTGCGAGCACCGCCGGACGCACTCCTCGCCTACGTCACGAAAGTCAGCAAGACGAGCGAGCGATCACCCAGTGCATCGTGCGAGCGGTCCACAGCACTGAGGCGTGAAGCGTGAGGCGTGAGGGAACACACCTGCGTCTGGGGCCTCGCGCCTCCTCCGCCGCCACTGCCGCCGCCGGTCCCCCTCCCTTTCCCGTTCCCGTTCCCGCCGAGAGAGAAGGTGCGCGCGCCCGACCCCGATCGGGCGTTCGAGCTCGCCCCGACATTCAGATGGAGCGTGATCTTCGTGTTCGTGTTCGTGTTCGCGCTGGCGCCCGTGTTCGCGTTCGTGTTCGTGCGAGGCCTGCTGGCCTGCGTCTTCGTCCTCGTTGTCGACATCGCGAGTTCGGGCGTGAGATCGCGGACAAGCGGCGCGCGGCGTGTGATGCGGGCGCGGTACTGAGGTCAGTCTGCCCGCGAGAGCGGGAGAGCGATAGAGGGGGGACGTTGGGTCGACTCTCGGACGAGTGGGAAGGTGCTGCTGCCCATAAGGTCGTGGGAGCTACTACCGCAGCACACAAATGGACCTCTTCTGTGCTGCAGAAGCCTGCAGCATGGGCTTCTGGTGTTCGAAACTGCTGGCTTCTCGCCAGTGCGCGAGTGCGCGCATGCTCAGCTGTTCACGTTCGGGGCGCGAAGGCCGAATGCACATCCTGAGCTCGTTGTCTGAGTCTCGCTGGAGTCGGCGAAGGCACACAGCGGGATGCAGTGAGTGACTGCCAAACAGATATCCCTCGTCCACTACGCATAACATTGAGCCAGGATGGAACTCTGCAAGAATGAAGCTGTTGTAAGGCTCGACCAGGTGAGACGGGATCGTGTGCTTCGTGACCCTCGTCGATCAGTTGAGGGACACACGAGAAGGCGCAAAGAAGGACCATACGAGTCACTGCGGGACGGTAGCACTGCGACTCGGAGAGATACCTGCTTAACACCCTGATGGGACATGTACCTCGGCATTCAACACGTAGAGGCTCAGGAATCTCGGCTCTGGGTGAGCAACCACTTGATCCCCTCCCTTGCGTCACGGTCCAACTTGACTGCAGCCGCGATATGGGGGAAGCAGTAGTGGAACGCGTGGAAGCAGCCCGGGTAACTGTCAGGACGACATTCAGGGCGAAGCGAGCTAGGAAGCAAGAAATACCACGTACAGGATCACCTTTGTCGGCACGCCAGCTTGGCGTAAGAGCTTCTCGTATAAGATCCCTTCGTCCCGGAGCGGGTCGAGTTCCTGGACCTGGATGAATGCTGGAGGAAGGCCGGCGTGCGAGCCCGCCAGGAGCGGGGAGACGCGCTCATCCCTGGCCGACGTCGGAGGAGCGTAGACATCTATCGGAGTGTAGCAGGTCAGGTTGACAGGCTACAGCGAAAAAAGCCTAGAACTGAAGTACGCACTGAGGAAGCGGTGCATGCTTTCGGTATTGAGGATGGGCGTGCTGGTGAACTCTGAGAAAGACCGGATCTCGTCTTGGTACTTCTCCGGGACGGCCCCGTGATGAAGGACGGTGGGCTCGCGCAGGTACTGTCCTGTAAGCGGGTATTCTCTGAAGAGTGGGTCTTCGCGGGCCTTGATTGTTATAGCGGCGGACATATTCGCACCCGCCGAGTCACCACCGACAAGGAAACCCTTCTTCAGGTCAATCTTGAGCTCGGATGCATGATTGACCACCTACGGACGACGTCAGTGCGCGTATATGATGCGCTTGAAATGTCGTATACCCATTCAAGCGCGGTATACGAGTCCTCGAACGGAATCGGGAAGGGATACTCCGGGGCGAGTCTAGGGGACATGCATGTTAGGGCCGCAAATAACGACTTGGGTATTGGAGACGATCGTATGGCGAACCTGTAATCCACGTTCACGACAGCGATGTTGAGCTCAACGCAGATCGTCCGCAAATGTGCGTCGTCCGAGTCAATGTCGCCAAGCATCCATCCTGTAGGGGGCGGAGGGGTGTATAGTCAGTCGCACGACTATACATGGTAAGCAGTTCGCACATCGCACGCACCTCCTCCGTGAAACCAGACGAGAACAGGGAAAGTGTCCCCATCCCCGGCAGCGGGCCTGACGTACCTGATGGTTATCTCACCGCCCTTAACGGCGACGCGTTCGTCCGAGAGGATATACTGAGATGCTGCGTCGCTGTTAGCCCTTGCGGCTTGACTTCCATAATTCGACGCTTACTCACACTCGGGGAGTCGCTTCGCGTGGTACTGGCTAAAAGGCGCAAACGTCACATTGGCAATCTCTCGAGCGTGCACAAGTTCGGATGTTCCTGGGGGTGGCGGCGGTGGTGGCTGAGTGAGAGCCGGATTGGTAGAGAGAGCCGCAGCGAGTTCTGAGTCGTAGTCCATGACAGATAATAGATGAAGTTCGTGGTACTGTGCGACAGAGGTTAGCAACGAAGCAGAGAAGCTATATACCAGGCGAACGAACCATCTTTAGATGCAGTGGGAAATCTCTCTCGGTCTTCTGTAAGCAGCTGTCAAGATGTGGTATGGAACTCCGGAACCCTGGTCGGATGACTTCTTAGGTTCAGAAACATACCCGGCGTGTAACAGCACCCAATGCCAATGGGGGGGGATTGTTCTGTCGTTCTTGGTGGGTGCAATTGCACCACTGGCATGATCATGAAGAGGAAGTCATGAGTTCAACAGAGTACGAGAGAGTGGCTTCATGGCATACCTCAGTCATACTTGGCATGCACATCCGTGGCATGTGGGTGCGAATTTGTGCGGGTATTACAAACGCTATTGCCAGGGCGATTCATTTGCCTTGGAAGTTGGTATGGTGGTATCGGGCCGAGTTCCGCCAAGTGCGGATACTTGTACTTGTACTACCGCGAGTCGTCATGAATGCGTGCACTAGTCCCGTAAGCTGACGAAGTCGCAGTTCTATACTTTGTTCTCCCGATGTGTTCGTCCTGTGTATCAATTGGCGAAGTACGGAGCGACATGGACTCGGCGGAGTAATGACCCTTCGACGGTTGCAGCTACAAGCAAGGTGTCAGCTCTGCAGTATGATTGACTTGACAATTCAGCGCACCTGAAGCGTGCAGCCGGCATAGGGTTGACCTTGTTGCGTTCCGAGCGAGTCCAGGACCCTGCGCCCGCGTAGATGGAAGAATATCGGTGGTTCGTGCAAAGGCTAAGATCGGGGAAGCGCACAAGAAGCTCTCCGTAAGACGGAGTCTCAGAGGATGTAAGAAGGGCACATGAAGATGGACAGAGTTACGGTGCGTGCTCGTCCGAGTCGTCACGGTGGTCCAGGACAGGATGAGATGCGTTGTCATTGGATGGCACCGCCACACTTACCGAAGGTAAGTGGCCTTATACAAGCTGGTAAGCAGCAGTTTGTAGTTGGATAAGTAAAGGTCATCACACAATGATATCGCAGAGTTGAAGACGAATCCCGAGAGAAAAACAGCCTGACCGGGGAGGAATGGAAATACTGAGCTTCGTCTAGGCTGTGTGCATATTAAGTAGGAGAGGATCACGCCCAGATCTGAAGGTGGGTTCTACTCACGGAGCTCGTCAACCGGAGAGTGAGAAGGTCGCTGGGCCGGAGGCTCAGTGCTCGCACATATTGAACTCGAGCTCATACACCTTCTCGTTGTGCTCGACGACAAAGCTCGAGCGCTCCTTCATGAGCTCCGCCCGGTGTTCCTCCGCCTTCTCACGCGACATCACCCCGGGCTTCACGAACTCGGCGACGAGATCGAACAGCTCCACAGGCAAGTTCTGCATCGCCGGTGCCTTGACGAGCTCGTCCATTGACCAGTCCTCCTGCTGCGGCGGGACGTGCGTCGTCGACAAGATCTCCGTCTCCGGATTCACGAGGAAGAAGCACAGGATCTTCCGGTATCCCGGCTTCGTCGGGTCCGCAAGCTCGAACGCGTCGACGTGGTGCTGGTAGATGTTCGGGAACGCGACGCACTTGTCCTCCTCCGCGACGATGTGCCCGATGTTCTGGTTCTTGTGGTGGTTGGGCCCGAATCCGTACGAGACGATGAACCCGCGGTCGTCGTACTGCTCGTACCGCATCTCGATGCCGTCCTCGGTGCCGACCGTGACGCGGAAGTCGAGCCGCGACTCGGTGATGTTCTCGCACGCGTAGTAGTACAGGCCCGTCACGACGATGTTCTCGTTTGCCATGCCCTCGACGTGCCACGCGCCCCCGGCGAAGCGCGGGTTCTCCGGCGTGAGGACGATGTTCGCGAGCTTGACGATCACCTGCACTTTGCGGCCCTTGAGCGAGTACTCGACGCGGTCCTCGAAGGTTGGAGGATGGAAGGGCGCGGGGTCGGGAATGATGGGCCATCTGAACTCGTTCGCCCATATGTCGTACGCCTCTTGGTCGTACCACGAGTCCGAATTTCCGGGCACATCGCAGTACCAGAGCTCCGGATCGACTTGTACAGCCAGCGGACGCTCAGGGGATAGAGCGTCGGACAGCACCCGCTCAAACATGGGTACAAATCGCGCGAGGATGGACGTGATGGGCGTGTAGAGCGCGGCGTCGCGTGTGGGGTGGAGGTTGTTAATGTATCCGAGCGCCTCCACCTTTCCCGTCTCGGAGACAGCGAAGTCGGTCGGGAGCCACTGGTACTTCTGGGACATGAGGTAGCGGTGTTCCTCAGAGGAGCTGTTCAAATCTGGGCGGCGCGCTGTGTATGCCTGCGGCGTGATGGCTTCCAGTGGGTCATCATTGCTCGCGTCCTCCTTGCGAACGTACGACTCGCCGATGACCAGGCAATACAGCGAAGGGTGCACGAGATCTAAGACTTGCTTGTTCGATCCGGGGTGCCAGTCCTTCTTCTCTTCAGGTACGTTCTCGAGGAGCGCGACGCCGTGAACGAGTGCCTCCTTGGTAGCCGGGGAGATCAGCGACCTTGATTCGTACACATTGGGAATAGATGCTGCCTGTGCAAGATTAGTGAGTAGGTTCGCCAGCGCATCAGAAACAGGACTTACGAATATGCCAGTCTCGGGGTCACGTCGGGAGGCCTCGTATCTGAGTTCTTCGAAGATGTAGTCGACCTGCGCCTGGGTGATACGTTCGCGGGGCCATCTCTTCTTGCCATTGCCGTGTTTGAGGTACTCGTCGCCGCCCCATAACTTCTCGACCAGCGCACGATCCTGTTCGACAATCTCCTGGCGCCACTTCTTGACGATGGTCGGGTCATTGACCTTCTCCCACCAGTCTGGCTTGGAACGGATCTTGCCAGATAATAGGCGCATACGGAGCTCGACCAGCGTGTTGGGTTCGCGCTCTTGAAACGTGAATGGCGAAGGGAATCGGGACATGATGGGATGTGATCGGCGTGAGGAGTGCTGATATCGGAGGCTCCGCGAGCAAGTTGGTGGTCGACGTGGTCGTTCCAGAGGACCTATATACGACAGCACGGCGAGGGGCGGTCGGCGGATACGCGATGTCATCGCCTTCCCGGGGTTCCCCGCCTCGCGTTCTCACATCGACACAACACGAGTCTGACGAGACTCGTGTAGACTCAGTGGCGGACACGCACATGACGGAAACAAGGCTTATCTGATAGGAGATCGGCGAGAATAAGAGTTGTCCTCCATGTATGTGCCAGGAATCTGGTGCAGTCGGAGATTGCGGAACGTTCTCAATGGAGACATGCGACATGCCCCTGCTTGGGAGGAGGGCGACTCCGACTTCGACTATTGAAAACGCGTTAGCTTGAGCAGTCCTAATTGTCACAGATAATATACTGGAGCTCCGGACTGCTTTTGAGACTGATTGACACCGGGTAGTATTGCACGTGTGCGGCCGAATGGCCTATTCGACAGTATAAGACCACTCACCATAGGGAGACTGGTGAGTTCGAAAGGCATGGAAGCAGCCTCGGGAGTCTGTAAAGGTCATTCTAGTCAGACAGCTCTGGTGTATGAGCGTATACCCCCGCAAGTCACCCCGTATGATCTGCACATCAACAATTGCTTGCGTGATTCCATACGCGACACCATTTATTGTCGTTTGGGAGAATATGAGGCGTGACATCAGTCATATGTGAGCCAATCCGTCCAGAACTCTTCCTTCCCTACGGGGCTGTCAGCGTTGAGACGTTCAACGATCGGGGATACTCACATGGCCGAATGCCTGCTTGCAGAATAGTGCGCTCCTTGCAGCGAGGGAACTGTGCCTCTACACACTTCAGCCAGACGCCGTCCTCGTCACTGTTGGTCGAGTAAACATTGATGGCCACCTCGGACAAGTGGTGGAATGGGGGGCGGTTGAGAATGTCGTCCAATCGCGCGTCGTGAATGTCGTCCCATCGCGCGTCGTGGAAGAGCGAGACCACGTCGTCCTTAGGCTGATCGCGGGAGATGTAATCGATCCGGAGAGTTTCCAGCTTCCTGGCGCGGACGTGTTCCAAAACCAGAAGAAGCCACGCCGTTTCGCTGTTCTCGAAGGTGAGCGATAGCCGGTCAAGCCCTGTGAGCCTGGAGACAGCTATAAACGAAGAATGCCAGGTGAAACTCAACACATCGGCGAACTTTCGACTCAAACTGACCTTGATACGTGTCTGGCTGTTCATCGTATTGCATACACCAGAGCGCCAGACTCTGCAGACCCGGACTCATGAGCTCCAAGAGAGGATCGACCTTGATGGGCAGATATAGCTGTGGCATTCAAGCATTGAGTAACCAGCACGGGCAACCTAACTGAGTCGTACCCGGAGTTTCGTCAGAGACTCGCACCTCCCCGGAAACATGGCCTCGTCCGGCGGCGGGACCTGAGACTCGTACCAGGCGTTCTGGGTGATTTTGATGGTTTTGACGTGCGGGAAGGACCATACAGTGCCGGCGAGCAGGTCGAAGGTAATGTAGAGACAGGAATATAGGGTGAGGGAGGCGAGCTTCTCGCAGACCCCGAACGACCGCATGAAGCAGACGAGAGGGACCGGGACCGGGATCCTCGCATCCGCCTCGAAGGAGATCTTTTTGAGGTTGGTGAGGCCAGAGACGACGTAGAGAGGTAGAGGCGTCTCGAATTTGCCCGCGTTCATCATGGGGTAGTGCCATGCCCATCCGAGCTCGGGGTTGGTCTGACCATGGAGATCACAGCGCAATTCTTGCACGAGTTCCGCCAACTCTGGAGAAGCATGGATAGTTCGAGCGAAGCGGGTGTACACGGCCCGCCTCTCCAGGTAGACATATCCGTAAAGCTGCATCCGCGCGCGCGCAAGCCATGCACTGCATGTTAGTGCACACGCCCGCAGCGTCTTGTAGATGACTTCTATGCTCTCATCTGTATCTTCGCCGATGGCGTCAATCACTAGGAAGAACAGCTCGAGGGGAAGAGGGGGAGAGTCTGGGTCGCGATTCATGGAGATGATGAAGGTTCAGGAGAAGATGGCGGCGTCAATATCGTAGATGAGCGCTTGATATTTCATCCACTTAGACGCCTATGTTATCCTGAGTCCGAATCGTTGAACTTCAAGTCGTAGCCGCGAATATCTTCGGAAGGAATTACGGAGCTTCACGATACTGTCCTAGCGGGATTCGTGACTGGCTGACGTTGTGCGCTGCCGCCGAGACTGGCGCCCAAAGCCGCACACGGCTGGGTCGAATAAGTACGGTGTCTCTCCCTCCTCCTCCTCAGCACTACTCGACCACAGTCAGAACTCAACATTTATGTAGTTTTTAAGGAGTAGAACGCACCTGAATTGTTAGAGCGCTCACTTGCCAGCATGTATCAATTCCTCGTCTTTCGGCGGGATACTCTCCTGCGGCCCCACCACTCAGTACGCTCAGGAGCCGCCTCGACTGCAGCCCATCCCCTCTCGTCTCCACCGTAAGCACAGTTCAGAGCTCGCGCAAGCCCAGCCCACCTCCGCGCGCCCTCAGCATCCTCCACGGCGCAACAAGCCTTGCATAGCCGCGTCACGAAGCCCTCCCAAATCGGCTCGTAGTACAGGTGCTCCGCCTCCAGCAGGTCCATGTACATCTTGTCGGCGCGGTTAACGTAGTCCTCAGGCATATCGGGATCACGCACCCACCGCTCGAGCGCGGCATCGCGTGCGGCATGGCCCGCATCTGCCCGTGCTATCAAGCTGCGTCGAGTCTCGCTCTGCTCCAGGGCCGGACCTGCGAGAGAGCAGTATGCGCAGGCGCAGGTGAAGCCGTAGTCCAGTAACGCCTGCTGGCGGGAGGCACGGGGCAGCGCGGGGTCGATGTAGGAGATGAAGACTTGGGAGCCGGCCCGGATGGGGAACAGCGCGCGGACCTCGATAGAGAACGTGGCCAGGTCGAACCGGTACGCGGCATTCGGGGAGCAGCTATAGACCTAAGATGAGTACGTGCACATGTAATCGACCGAGCGGGGACACACTGACCTGTGGTTGATGCGCGAGATGTCCTTGCATATCCCAGCGTACTGCTGCCGCGAGCCGGGAAGCAACCCTATGTGCAGAGCGTTCGTGTCGACGATCCCTTTCACCAGCGAAGGCTCCTCAGAATGGCTATTTGCGAGATGGAAGAATGCATCGCGGCGATTCGGTGGCAGTCGCGATATGGCGTCCTCTAGCTCCGGGTAGGCATGTTCGGGCGGAAGGCCTCGGTGGAAGGGGAGGAATTGGGGGTATATACAAAGTGGCCTTTCGCACATGATAAGCTCTCCGCGCTCGATGTCTGTAGTCATGAAGACCCCTAGCCCACTGGAGGCTGCGTCGGCTATGCGATACAATGTGGAGGCGGGGGTATGCGAGCGGCCCAAGGAAGAGAATTCACGCTTGTCCTCGGCCTGGTAGAGAAGAATGACGCAGTCTGTCCCATGAGACAGTGTCAGTATGTCCAGATGTTTCCCATTGTATGGCTGAGTGTTGTTGGACAGGTCAAAGTCGGTTGTCACTCGGGGGTCGGGTATAGGAATCTTCTGGCTGGCCTGTTCTCTCCCATCGGGCGGGCACATCTGCCTCGAGGAGCGGATGCAACGTTGATTTGGCACTTCGCTCGATTATTCAGACGAAGTCAACCACAGCGTGGCAGCTGCTGACCCTCGATACCTCAAGCATTCATTAAGTGAGCAGTTCTTACAATCGAACCAGATAGCGCGACGTACTACTTCGGCCACAGCCTTGCTTTCGGATCCGAGGTTGGTCAAAACTCTGACTCGGATCGAGTGGGAGGAGGACGCACGTCGTACTGGCCCAGTACTCAGTAGTAGTAGTGGTAGGGATCCGAGAGACATGCCATGCAAGCGTCGCTCAGCGCTCGGTGCCGGCAGCAACTTGAGATAAACAAGTCCAAATAACGCGGTAACGTGTCTGGGCGCCTGAGTCTCAGAACACGGTTGTCTCCGCGTCCTCCTCCTCCTCCTCCTCCCCCTTCCTAAAAGCCACAAGCTCACGTAGTATCATATTGTTATTAGCCGACCACACTTTATACCCTGGTTCTCTACCTTTCAATCCTGACTGTCACGACTCCGAGCGGAAAATTCAAGGTCGGGCCACTGTAGCTCTGCCACCGTCGTGAGTCAAAGAGTAATAGTACTCGTGCGTTGACTTGATGTTAATTATGATATTTAACATTCGAGGTTGACCCACTGGGATAAATGTGCGCCTCTCTGACGTGTTCTGTCAGAGACGAGGATCAAGTTGTACTCAGCTTATTCCGCGCCACATGGGATGAATACTTCTCATGGGAGCCATCCTACTGTGCGGAGACTCTGTTCAGAGTACGAGCAGGCGAAAGTGCAGACGCAGATGCGCGTCGCGCGGTGCTCGACTCAATCGAGGATGCCGCTGGACTAGCGCATAGCGAAACAGATGAAGCCACTGACACCCCCGTCGCCCTCTCATTTACATGCTACGAGATCTCCTCCTCAAGCGATATCAATAGCAGGCACACCCGTCCGGAGATGGTTCCGGCTACTGGTTCCCTCTCTGACCCATATCCGTCATACGAGTCATGCGCTCCCATCAACGCCAACATCCTCCACGGCGACGATCCGAACTACCTCCCTTTCATCCCGTTTGCGGACGAGCCAACGTTCGATTTCCGCGACTACGTGTACGACCACAAGGGTCTCGCCTGGCAGGAGGGGTACCGCGATTCGGACGGTGCGCAGGTATGGTCCCGAGTGGCGTCCTGGTACTGAACAGCTCCCGCAGTTCTGGCGATTGTGTTGGAGACCGCGAGGAGACTGCATCGTAGCCACGGCATTTCGATGGAGGCGATCGACAGGACTGGCATCCTCCCGCTTACGCTGTGCACAACCTCCGTTTGGGGCGCCATATGGACGGAAAAGATGAGGTGAAGCTCCGCTAGCCAATCCGCCGTTGTATACTTATTCTGACAGGAGCGTCCTGATAGTGATCCAATACCGTGGCCGGGCTCTTCGAGGGTGTCCGGACCGCCTCTTCCCGATGTCGCACCGCCTGCCGCAGACGACGCGAAGACGCGACTCCAGGACTACCTGACGCTGTGGTGTCCCCGCATCGATTGTCTGCAGGGACATTGCTTCACTCACGGTCGGCAGTTTCCTTCGTCCACGACACGTCTCGGTGCTTACAGTGGGACATGCACTCAGCAACGGAGCAGTATAACCTTGACTTCGACACTCCCGCCGTGCCAGGAAATGAGAGATTTAAATTCCTGCTGTCAGCGAAGACGCCGTGCGGAGATGATTGCGCCGTCGAGCATAGGAGGATATCTGTGGTGCGTGCGCGACGTGGACAGGTTGCAGCCTGACTCACCGTCTTGCAGGGAGAGGTGTCATGGAGTCATGCTGAGATTGCCGAGCTCAAGGTGATTTGTCACGTCGCGCCGCCGACCACGCCCTGCAAGCTTGCCCGCCTGTGTATGAAGCCTTGTTTCGAGGTAGCTGACGTCGCAATCCCCTCTGCTGGCTGCTGAGCTCAACGAGAGCCTAGGTTGCGGTCGTTGCTTCCACGTTTGCTTTGAAGCCCAAGAAGAAGAAACCCCCTAGACAGCAGGGCAATCAGATCGCGGACACCGCTGCGTATCCGAGACACCTATACGGTGAGCCTCGCATTCAATGCCCACTTATGTGTGCTGAAGTCTCGTCAGGATTGGAGCACACCTCAGCCTTCATACCGTGAGCGGCGATGTTTCGTGCATCCGAGTCCTTGAGTTACTCAGCCTGTCGGTTGTGCAGGAACAAGCCATGCAACCATCCAGGTCCCTGCGTACACAATGCTGACTGCGCATGCGCCGACAATGCAGCGCACTGTTCTCGCTCGTGCGCCTGCTCAGTGCGCTGTCCGTCTAGCACCCGCATCGAACCCTTCATGCTCGCTCACGTACTACGCAGGCGCAAGGAGATGGGCAGGATGCAAGTGCGCGGTCCTCGTCGCGAAGCAGTACAAGAGAGGCCCTCGGGAAGTAACGATGAACCCGTGTTCGACCGATCTCTGCCCGTGCCGGAAAGCGAAGAGGGAGTGCGACCCCGAGGTCTGTGCGCCGTGTCCCAAGGACTCGCTCTGTAGAAACATGCAGCTGCAGCGCGGATTCCCGAAGGTATGGTTCACTGACTCTATTATTGCGGTGCGCCGTCCTGATGGAGCGTCTGCGGCCAGCTCGTCCAGGCCAAGCAGAGCAGACACGGCATGGGCCTGTTTCTCGCCGAGGCGGTGAGGGAGGGCGACCTCATCATAGGTACGATTCGTTTCCCTTGCCGTCTCATTTCTGACGTTCTGCCCTCAGAGTACGTTGGCGAGCTAATATACGACGCGACCTTCCACTCCCGCAAGTGCGTCCTGACCTTCGCTGCTGCGTCTGCCTGCGTATGCTGACAGCCTGCACCCTCCGCAGCGAGCTCTCACGGCACCTACGGCGGAACTACGTCTTCGGGCTCAATGACCAGATCTCCGTCGACAGCATGCGTGCCGGCAACCCCGCGCGCTTCATCAACCATGCCCATTCTCGTCGAGCGAACGTCGAGGTGTCCAGTGAGTGTCCTCTTGAGTCTTCACCTTGCGTGTTCGGGTCGCACTTCTGACTCTTGCAATGCCCAACGTAGTCCTCCTGGTTGACGGAGAACAGCGAATCGGAGTCTTTGCAAGTAAGTAGGGGGCAGAGGCGGTGCCACGGGATTCTTGGGGCTGATCCGCTTGCTTGATGCAGAGAGGCAGATGGCACCTGGGACCGAGCTGTTTCTCGACTATGGACCGGAGTTCCCGATAACGGAAGAGGATAGGAGGCAGTAATACTGCTGGTACTTCGCGTAGGGAAACATTGAGTAGCTCCTATCAGTACTGCATGTGTTTGGAGTATGAATGCGCATTCTGAGCCAGCAAGTCATATAGGTTATCTCGCTCGTCGGAGGAGCGTCGGAGGGGATGAACGTGCGGTCAAAAAGAAAACCCGCCGATTCATCGAGTACTTCCCATTAGCCGACTCGAACGACTGACCTCGTCATAGAATCTCTTTAGAGAGTTACTAGTGACGCGCTCTACCAACTGAGCTAAACGGGACTTGCACGTAGTAATGGGTACATTGCCATGTAGCATACAGCTCTATTATCGCTGTCGTTAATTGTGTTCCTGCTCCTGAATGGCTCCTCTACCTTCTTCCCATCGCGTGTGTTCACGAGTGGCCAGTACCGGCCTTGCATCATCTTTTCCGGTAAGTGGTATCACTGCAGCCATAACCGCGAACCTATCAGGGCTTCTCTGGTCACAATCCGGTGTCCGGTGTCATTCCACTGATTACTTACCTTTACGTTCTCATAAGGGGGAACTAATCCTCGTCGATTAGAATGGTTTCTCAGCTCCACCCCACACCAACGGATGGATATGGAACATATACCTCAAGGTTACAGAAAGAAACAGAAGAGATCATCACGAAGCACATCCCGGTGCAAGGCACAGCTCAAAGTGAACTACAGAAGAAGGCGCACTTCGAGTTTCTCCTGCGGAATCTGAGACAAGGATTCCCCGAGCGCTATACATCTCAGGATGCGAGCCAACCATGGCTCATATACTGGACTCTTCATGGCTTCAGCATCCTCGGTGTCGGGCTTGATGATCAGACCAAGAAACGGTGAGTGGTGGAAGCTCTATGCGAGTTCCGCTTATCCATGTTTGATCAGAACCATCGACACGTTGCTGGCGCTGCAACACCCGGAAGGCGGCTTTGCGGGCGGTCCTGGTCAGGCTGCTCATCTGCTCCCCACTTACGCCGCCGTCTGCTCGTTCGCTATTGTCGGACGCCCTGGAGATGGCGGAGGCTGGGACGCCATCGATCGGTACGGCGCTGATGCCTCCGGCTCTCTTCTCGGCATATCTCATACTTCGGGGACTTGCACAGGAAGAAGATGTATGACTTCTTCATGTCCTTGAAGCAAAGCGATGGGTCTTTCCTCGTCAGTCATCACGGTGAAGTAGACGTCAGGCAAGTGGTTCGCCTCCCCCGTCAATCGGAGTCTGATCGCTCGGATGCATAGGGGCATCTACTGTCTGCTAGCGGTAGCGACGTTGCTAAACTTGCTCACGCCCGAGCTTCTCGCGGGCGTCCCCGAGTTCCTAGCCACCTGCCAAACCTACGAAGGCGGGTTCTGTAATGCTTCCTTCCCAGGATGGGCTTTCGAGGCTGGTCAGTTGCACTGTATGACTTCACGTGCGCATCGTTCTCAATATGAAACCCAGACGACCCAGAGACCCCGAGTGGCTCACCGAAGAGTTATGACCCCTCGGCGCCGCGTCCGCCGCTCGGTGAGGCGCACGGTGGGTACACGTTCTGCGCCACCGCCTCCTGGGTCCTCCTGCAACCATACATCAAACTCTACCATTCTTCCGCCGGTGGCTCGTCCCCCAAGCCGGCCATCAACACGCCTGCGCTGCTTCGCTGGTGCGTGCAGATGCAGGGATTCCCTATTGAGCTCGGAGGGTTCAAGGGCCGGACGAACAAGCTCGTGGATGGGTGCTACAGCTGGTGGGTCGGCGGTTGCGTCGTTCTGGCCGAGACACTTCTAGGCGTCGCGCGTGTGCACGAGGCCGTGCCGCATGAGCCTCATGAAGAGAACGACGAAGACGGACAGAAGGCGTGGGACGATGCTGACGGTAAGCGGCTGACTGCTCGACTCGCGCGCACTGTGCTGAAAACATCAAATGCATCTCTCCTCGGACCTGGATGATCGGTGCCCACTCCATTTGTCCGCTGAACACTATTCGTAGATGCCCTGTTCAACCGCAAGGCGCTGCAGGAATACATCCTCTGCGCCGGGCAACACCCTGCCGGCGGCCTGAGAGACAAGCCGCCCAAGTAAGTCTTCCTCCGAGCGCCCACACACCCTCCGCACGCCCGGAAACGCATGCTGACGTCCTGATCCTCCAGGCCCGCGGACGCGTACCACACGCTTTACTGCACGGCGGGCCTATCGGCCGCTCAGCATCGCGTCATCCCTTCCGAGGCGCGCGAGAAGGCTGTTATTTCCGCCTGGAACCCGTCCCAGGCCGATGCCAAAGCCGGTATGTTTTCCCTCTCCTGCTGCGCGGTCACCCACCCCGTTTGTGGGTTCCGCAGGAGCATGTGCTGAGGAATCCCCGCGCCCAGGCACAGCGTATGCTCCGTTGTCGGACGCAGACCGTGAGAGGCTGGACGACTTGCGCAAGGGCACCTTCGCACAAGCCATGTCCTGGTCCGAGGAGGAGGGCACGGCTGTGTACGTCGGCGGCGCAGCCAATCGTGTGGTGAGTCGCAGCGGTCCTCGTGCGGGCGACGGATTGAAGGCTGACCGTGGTTCTTTTTCCCGACCGGTGGATAGAACGCTACCCACCCGTTGTTCAACCTGACGGCAACCCACTCGGACGGGATGCTGTCCTACTTCTACGGCCAGACTCCGCCGTCGCGATATGTGAACAAACCGGCAACCAAGTGACGAGAAGTTTGAAGAGACGCTACGAATACCTCACATCGCTTGACCAACCGGTCTTCCAATCGATTGCAGTGTACGAGTACGTATGCGTTAGATCAACACGTAAGAGACAGTACATGGGAGATTGTGTAGGCTGTGCGGATTCTGATGGATTATAGCTCATTGTATACATAGCAGGCATAGCGGAACCAATACAGGAAGCGACTACGCACGAGGGGGGCAGGCATGTCCGTTCACCGGGGTTACGCCCACAAAACCACGCGCTCTCGAGACTCCGTGCGCGGATAGCTCGCGGCACTGCGCCACGCTGTCTTGCATGTCGCCAGATTGGACACCACGGGACCTGCAGGCCGACGCTGTCACCGGCTACTTAGGGGTGGTTGCATAAAGCGTGAAACGCACCAGTTGCGGACACTACAATGCCAATACTTGAGCCGTTGAACTACGGGAATGCTGCAACGTGCATCCGATATTGTCGAGCAAGAGGTAGGGTGATCGGGGAACAGTAAGCTGCTGGTACATCCCAAGGGGCATCAGACAAGACTAAGTACTTGCAGGGTGGCGTGCAGCCGGGAGGACCAGTGACCGGCCGCTGACGTGTGAAGACGACGTCTTGTGGGCGCACTGATCGATAGATTTGTTCCTCCGACGGCGTCCGCGCAATTTGTATGGGAGACATTGACTCTATGATACAGTGATAGGTCGGAGCACTGGCAGCGGGTCTATACAGTGGAAGGAGTCAGAGGGCGTACTAGGATGAGCCGAGCTCGACCTTGTTGGACGGGCCTGGCAACGAAGTCATTAAATGAAGCAAATATGGCATGTGGGAGATAGCGCGGAGCAAGTCGCTGGACGGGCTCGCGATAACTTGGACATCGACGGTCACCACGGCCTCGGCGACGCCTTCAAGAGGCAACCAAGATGAAGCACTCACATGCATCCAAGAAGGCCGTCAATGACCATAGGGGAAGCCCAACAACGGCCATGAGCCGAGAAGGACGCACCTCATGGTGTCCGTCCGGTGCGACCTCGCAAGTCCTGGACCTCCTGCTCCAACCAGTTCAGCTTCTGCCTGTCCTCCCTCCTCGATACTTCCAACTCCATCATCTGTCTCTCCAGCGCCTCGATATGCGCCTTCTCCTCCATCCTCGCCTTCGTCGCTATGGGCAGCATCCTCGACACCTCGTTCCACCGCACGTGGTTGGTCGACATCTCCGCACGCAGGCTAACCGGGACGAGCGCATGCTCCATCGCGATGTCGAATGCGTCCGGCCAGCGCAGCCCGAAGGCAATGGTGCATCCGAGCGGGAGGATCTGGCTGAGGAAGAGCGTGACGGGCTCGGACTTGGCAATAGAAGAGAGCCCGACTGCGAGGGTCTGGAGGCGGCGAAACCGGGGCAGGCTCTGGGACCGCGGCGTGGGGGCAAGCATCGGGATCGTGCGCGCGTCGACGTGGAGACCGAGGTGACGGATGTTGGGGCAGTAACGAGCAAAGGGGAGGAGGACGCGCAAGTTGAGCCCGGGGACGTTGGGCTCGGGTACCGGTTCGGGGTTCAACTGCAGGCTCTCCAGAGAAGGCCAGCTGCTCGCGAACTCCTCGATGTCTTCGTCGCTGATGGCAAGAGCGTAGTCCCAGCGAAACTCGAATGTCCGGAGATAACGCGCCGAGAAGAGCGGCCGGAATGTTGCGATGGCTGGTCGGTCGTGAAGAGATGGTGGAGGAGAGGTGAGGCGAGAATCTGGTGCGATGATGTAGTCGACGGACAGTTGGACAAGTGACGTGCATCTGTCCCGGATTACGGAGAACAGATCGTGCAGCGCATCCGGAGTTGCAATCACTATCGCCTTCAAGTGCAGTTCCGTGAGCTGCGCGGGAAAGAGAGACGAGCGGAGGAGCTGCGCAGCATCCTCTATTTGAGCACTGAAGGATAGAATGCGGAGGGCTGGGAATGCGTTGTTGGCGATGGCAGGGAAGAAGTGGGCAACGTCGGCGCGGTTCCCCGGCTCAGCGCGGGCGGGGTGGGCGAGGTTGATTGTCGCAACGTTCTTGAGCCGCGACAGCTCCGTGAGAAGTCGAGGTGTGAGACCGTATATTGGGACCGACACCCGCTGGAGGTGGGGAAGTCCGCGGAGGAGAACCACGGCGTAGTCTTCGAAGTTACCCATGTGTTCCTCGAGACACAGGTCGAGGTTCGTCAAGGTCGGGCATCGTGAGCATACTTGACTGATGAAGTCTGTGAGGGAAGGGGGTTCGGATCGATAGAGATGGAGGCCAAGATGTTTTACGCGCCGGTGCATGAAGACAAGGCAGAGACGCTGCCTCTCCGGAGCAGATGGGTACCAAATGAGCGACTGGAGGTTCGGGAATATGTCCGATGTTGGGCATGTTGCTGCCAGTTCATCGAAGACCTTCGAATGTATCAATGCTGGACGCTTCGACCTGTCCACTGCCGAGCGGAGGTGACGGTGGTCATGACGCAGGCGGCGTACTCGGCCGGAATATCGCTGAAACCTGTCCCAGTCGGTGGGCAACAAAGACCGCTTGAATGCCTATTTGTAGGGTGTCAGCAGACGTCAAGAACGACGATCGAACGGTTGAGGAGGACTACACCAACATAAGCGCCAGGCAGTCGTCCCGTGGAGATTGAGACTCGTTCTGGCTTGAGTGTCAAGGGAGCAAGGACGGAGAGTACCCGCTTGAGGTCGTTCACCTCGAACCACAAACTGTCCAGTGCAATTTCCGACCAGTGCTTGCACACACATGCGGCACGGGCGAGGGCGCGATCATCGAGGTACGAGAAAATCATTGCGAGGAGCTCGTCAATATGCACCAGAGAGCGGGTGGTATGGTGGTCCATGCTCGCCGAATGCATGACCGCGCGGTGTCGAGGAGCGGACGGAAGTGGAGGGAGAGAATGAAGAAGGCAGGATGTTCGCCGAGAGAATTTGCCGGTCTATATACCGCATTGCGTTCCACACACGGATAGATGCCGATAAGACCCCGGCATCCCGATTGGAAAGCCGGCTATGCGCCTTGATCTGGATCTCGTGTAATACGCACATCTTCTCATGCCAACGGCCTTCCCAGAACATCCCGTGCTTCGTACGCAGGCGGGCGCTGCCACTGAGACCACTGCGAGCGCACCGGAAGGTAGAAAGACAGCGAGCCTGCTCTCTTGTAGGTCACGCATCTTCTCGGAAAGCCCGGGGACAACAGAAGCAGTTTAGAGTGAATTCTGAGTGAAATTGAGAAGCACGCTCGGCGTGCGATCATCGATCATCCATGTCTTTGGTCTCTTGATCGCGTGGTTAGATGCCGCCCGGTGTCCAACGTGTTTGCTCTCGGCCTTCAAACAGCCCCCGAATATCATCCCCACATGCTGCCTACCACGAAAAATGTCCAGCCAGGATTCGCGGCGGCAGAGCTATGCGGATAAGTAGCAACGCATCTTGGTTCGCCTCCTCTTTCTGGAAGCTTCCCTGTCGCTTTGCATGCCGCCGTAGCCGTTCCAGGGATGTGTCCAGTCTGATAGCCTCGGTGGCTGAGTCAATGACCGAGGTGATATTTGCAAACAGGCAATTGCCGGGCCAAAGTCGGTGCAAGTCGGTGGCGTTCGGGCAATGACCTCGGCAATTCCTCTTGTTACCGAGAGAATCGGACTGCGGAGGGCACCTGGGCTCTGTTCGTGACCTGTACGACCTCCAGATTGAGTATGAGCACGTCAAAGCGGATAGGGGAGGCACTCTCTATCCCCATTTCACCCTAGTGACCTGAGGTGACCAATCGGCTGCGGGGGTCCTCGCGATAGACGGCCCCGGGCATCTGTTCTCCTCGCAAGATGGGTTATGACACCGCGCTTGCGGACACGTAATCCTGGAATGCCCGAACAACCTGCGATGGATAAGGCAATCTTGCAGCGATACGCGCGGTTCCCAACATCAGCGAGCCGTTGCTGAAACCCGCAGTCTTGCAATCTTGTTGATTCACCGTCGACGGCGACTAACCGTGAGTCACCGGTGAGAACGATGAGCGAAAAAGGGATTGCCGCCAGAACCTTCCGCATACCGCCGACGCCGAAGTGCACCGTGTGGTCGACTCGGAGTACGAATGAGGCGCGGCCAATAACTCTGAGTTGCAAGCGTTAGAACTGCGGCACGCATGGGCGGACATGAAAGGGCCTGTCACCTGAATGCCGGACGGGTCCTACATCGCGTCTAATCGAGGTGACGCAAGCACTGTCTCGGCCATGAACTATGACCGCTGGCTGGAAGCACTGAGACTTGGCCTCGTCGCGTACTGGCAGTTTGTTCCGTCACAGACCGCCGCGCCTCGTACTTGCACCCCTGCTCCTCGGAGTGGACCTGTGCAAGCTGATGAACTTCCTTCGCTGGCTGGTTGACGTAGCACTCGCCTCATGATGCGGAGAGCAAGTGACTGAGAGCTCGTCAAGAGCCTGGTGTTCTGGCTCTTAGTGTTCGCAAGTCCCGAGTCCCGATAAAAATCATGTTACCTGCAGGCTAATGTAGGAGCTTGCGCGGCGGACATATTTTCATGGCGGCGTTCGGCATCCGAGAAGCCTGTGACTAGTCAGGGCACCGAGCCCGAGATACAGTCGACCGTTCACGGCGACTCTGGATCAGGGCACTTCGGCGTTTGTACCTTGATATTCGTCCAATAGGATGATCCTAATGGATGAACGCGTTAGAAGGAAGTCGTGAGCAGTAAAGACCGCTCATCGTGACCCATATTTTGACCACGACTCACTACTCGCCGTTGAGCGCAGGTCCCCCGAATGAACCGAGTTCGCTCGGTGCGTTGAGGGCCAGTCGGCTCTCCCGGCCGCTCGTACGTTATGTCAGATGCTGTGTGCTCATTTGAATGCCGGGTAGAGTTCGACCCCCCGACCAGCAGGACGGCGCCCGCTCACGTTTCACCGTCCTCGTGGCCGGGTAACGTACTTTTCGCGGCCTTCCCCTGATACTGATGCAACGCACCGTCCGAGACGTGTCAAGGCTGAAAGCAACGGTAGCATAGATGAGAGCATAAACAAGACGTAACACAGATAGCCATCCAACACTGGGCTGCCAGACGTCAGCAAATTACCAGAGACGATGGAAGGCCACTCACAAGTTGATAGTAGTCAAGCGCTCCAGAAATCACTGCAGAATACACCCGCGGTCTGCGACCGCGCCCATGCCCATGCCCCGCCTCTCCTCCGAAACCTTGCAGCACGTCCTGAGGTCCTCGACTTCGCATTCGAGCTCACCCCTGCGCTTCTTCTCCTCCATCCGGAGCCTAACTAGCAGTGGCAGCACTCGGTTCACCTCCTCCCAGCAGTGATACCACGCGGCACTGGCTTGCGAGATTTTCGACGCTGCCTCCAAATCATCCCGAGTGGCTGCTACGATGGCTCCCGGCTCCGGCCAGTTGACCCCTGCGACAACCTCGCATCCGAGGGGACACAGCTGGCTGAGAAACAATGCAATCGTCTCCGGCCCGTCAATGCTCGAGGTCCCGAAGCAGAGCCGCTGAAGGCGCGAAAATGGCCGCGCCGTCAACCCCAGAAGGCGCGCCAGCTGTTCAGCGTCTGGAAGAGGAGTGGCGGGATTGGCCGAAGCGTCGATGTATAACCCGAGGTCACGGATGTTGGGGCAGTGCTTGGCGAAGGGAATGAGTGCGTGCAGTGTGAGCGAAGACGGCTCCGTGGTGGGCATCGGCCCGCCATTCAAATTGAGGACTTCGAGCTGCGGCCAGCTCGATGCGAGTTCCTCGATGTCTGCTTGTGAGATCGCGAGGGGTGTCTCCCAGTTGAGCTGGAACGAAGTCAGTTCGAGCATTTCAGGACAGGATTGATGGTCTCCCAGGTGAGGAGCTCGTCCTTAGGAACAGCACGCCGGAAGACGTAGGGGGTGGGATCGCCGGAGTAGTCGAGCACGAGCTCCGTGAGATGAGGGCACTTCTCCGCCACTGCGACGAAGAATTCGTGCACAAGTTGTGGGGAGACAAGCTGGATGAGATGGACATAAAGCTGTCGCAAGGTGGAAGGGAAGAATGGCGCATTCATGAAGCGAAGTATGGCCGGGAGTTGGACGTTGACGTTGAAGTCGTACAGAACGGGGAACGCGCCTTCTTGCAGGACGGGCTTCCATTCCTGGACATCCGCGACGTCGCCGCCTCCCTGGTGTTCGAGAAATTCGAACTGGACCACACCGAGGTTCTCCCTTCGAGAGAGCGCTTCGATGACCTTGGTTGTTAGCGTATACTTGGGTAGGGTGATATCCTCTAGCTTCGGGAGCGCGGTGAAGAGCTCGCACAGCCCCGTCTCAATGTCGCGCACAGGGAAGGAGAAGCGAAGATCGATTCGTGTAATCTTGGGCATGCGGAGCGCAATTTCCTGGAAGTAGACGTTGAACGAGTATTGGGCCGATGGGGTGAGCAAGACCGCGAACCGCTTGATGTTCTCGTGCATGAACATGAGGGAGAGGCGGAGGCGCTCGCCTGTCTCGGATGTCCATGTCAGCCAAGATAGCTTAGGGAATAGATGCAAAGTGGTGCGCGTCTGCGCGATCTCATCGAACACCAATGGTTCCTGCAGATATTTGTCGATGGAGGATGTAACGACGAGCTTGCGCACGCGACTTGCATAACGCATGAAGCGCATCCAGTCGCTTGGCTCGAGTGGCCTACAGAATCGCTTCTGCATGTCAGAACGGCGTGGACCAATGCAGAGAAGTACGTACCTGTCCTTCAGGGCATTCTTCCGTCGGTGCAAGAAGGTGTAGCATGCGTGGGAGGTCCTCCACATCGCGCCACAATATATCCAGGGCAACCTCAGCCCAAGCCTTGCATACGAGTGCATTCCTCCTGAGGTCCCCCATCTCGAGAATCGAGAATATCATCTCGAGGAGTTCCGGGACGGTCAACACGCGGTGTATGATCGTCACATACAAAGACGGCGCGCGAGTGAGCATCCGTGCGCCTGGAAACGGATGGGCTCAGTATCAGAACTCCGTCACAGACAAAATTAGCTACCTCTCCTGCTCATCGCGGGGTTGAGCGCCACTGCAGTAGATGTTGGTCGTGGTGGTTTGAAGTCAAGGATGAACCATGGGAATATCGAGTACCCAATCTTATCTCATCTAGCCGGAGTTCAATCCCCGATGCTTACCCTCGACTAACGTGACTTACCCCATTAGGTCGGCGCGTCAATTCGATGTTACCGGTACACCCGTCGGGACGTTCATCCACAAGTCATCCTTTCCCTTCATGATCACTACTAGAACTGTTGACGTTCCACGCACTCACAATCGCGCAGGACCTCAAACCAAGCTCAACAGCGAGCCACACTCTCTGCCAAGGGGTGAGCGTCTCAGATATTCGTCCACGGCTGCACGATCACTCATGGATTGAGGACAGGCTTCTGTAGCACCTTGGACTGACTCCTCATGGCACGCCTAGGTCTGCTACAGCTTTTCTGGCTGATATATAGTGAGGGCCAATGCGACATGTTATAAGCAGGTGATGCACTCTCTGGTTAGATGGATGGAGAAGTTGCAGCGGGTACTCATACAATCCGCTCCACGAGTAGAGCTCTCCCGGGCCGTCTGGCGGTACGTCACCTCCCTATACTATCATTGAGCTTCGCTTGCGCTTGCGGAACAGGTGCTGCCTCCGAGGAGCTCGAGTACGGACTCTCTAACGGCCCGCAGTCTTCAGCAGATCACTGCTTCTCGACATGCTGAGGTCAGGTGGACAGCGGCATCTTAGCCGATAGTTCGCATTCGTATGGCGGAGCAGTATAAGAGGTCGCAAAGTGATCCCGAAGAGCGAACGGAAGGCCGCACCTATTCCCCGACTCGTAGCATGCACTTCTTAAGTAGCCTCGCCGGACTCGCTCTGTCGGCCGTGTTCCTGTCCGCACTGGCTACCCCGGTTGCGAACGGAACTTTCGAACCAAGATTCGACTGGGACAAGATCAAGTATGTCTACGCGTTCGGAGACTCATACACCTTTGTGGGAGGCACCGAAGGCTATCCGAGATGGAGGTCAAGAGCCCTCTACCGCTACTTGCCACTTCGACTGACTTCGAATCTCCGGTCATAGCTTCATAGGCAGTGCTTTCAACTTCTCGTACACCCCGCAACAACTCTTGGAGGACGAGATCCAGCTCAATGTGGTAGGTCCTTTGTATGACCCGTTTCAGTACATTGACTGAATCTCGTATGAGACTGGGTCGGATGGTGCTAGCTGGGTACGTCCCTTCCATCTGACTACTCTCTCAGAGGCGTCTGACTTGGTATACCATCACATCCAGCTGGAATATCTCACTGGGTGCTTCCAAGGAAGACCGTCCGAGTGTGCGCCGCGACAGCTATGGGACTTCGCTTTCTCCGGTGCGGACGTCGACAAGAACCTGTAGGTGGATATGCCTTCGTTGCTGGGATCCTGATCTCTCACTATATGAACCAGGATCCCGCTTCACCACAACTTCTCTGTCGACCTCGTCGACCAAGTCAGGGAGTGGGCACTGTACGCATCCGAGGTCGTACCGCATCCTGCAGATGAGACTATCACTGCGTTCTGGATCGGCATCAACGACACGGGAGATACGGTGAACAACAGCACCGTACGCTCATGTATTCCTTTCCTTATGGGCTTCGCTCACGGCACGACCAATACCAGCTGGATTTCAAGGCATTCTGGGAGCTCGAGATGCAGTCGCTCTTTGGTGCCGTGGTATGCTTCCTTACGAGACTATCTCGGTTCTTCATATTCACCATGTCGTTGCTCTCGCTAGCAAAACGCCTACGACCACAACCTCCGCGGCGCGTATCTCTTCATGACGCTTCCACCGCTCGAGCGCTCTCCGGACCACATTGGGAACCCCATTGCGCCGCTCTACGAACAGAACATCAAGGACTACAACACAGCGCTGCTCAATCACGCTGCCCACTTCGCGCGTACCCATCCGGATGTGAACGTTCTGACGTTCGACACGCACCAGTGGTTCTACGAGATCCTCGACAACGCGGAGCAGTACGGCTTCACTAACATCACTGGGTAGGCGGTCACGCTCCCTACCCCACGTTCTGCGAGGCGAATACTGATGGCCGCCGGACCCACACTGCAGGTTTTGCCAGTGCAGTGACCCGAGCTTCTTCTGGTTCAGTGAGTTCACGGTCCGGCAACGACTGCCCGTGTGACTGACTTTGAGAATGCTTTCTAGACACTGGTCACCCGACTGCCCGCGTGCATGGTCTTCTTGCAGAGGCGGTTGAGGCTGAACTCAGAAAGGTCTCAGCCATTGGACCCACCTGACCGGAGCGCACGGACGTGTATATCCTTTCCGGCGCATGCATATTTCTCTTGTCTTGAGCTCGCGTCCATCTCATGTCTTTATTCGGACGAGGATTGAATGAAGGAAGCCGGTCAGATGAACAAAGACAACACGGTATATTTCGTAGCAGACATATCTACGCTGATCCTTAGTCAGAAATCTCGTACAGCCATTACTTCCCATCGCATCCAATTTCTATTCGTACAGTCCTACCATTCACTGCAACCATTTGCACTCCATGCACCCACCACTCAGATATAGATCGGCAGAGTGGGGTTAAGGCCACGCCACTCAGGGCCCTGGACGAAGCTGTCCTCATCGATGAGGAAATCCTACAGTAGAATAGTTAGCAAATCAATCCCGACATTGGCACGAGTACGAAGATATACCATCGGGCACTCGACAAGCGCACCACGGACCTCCGAGAGGCGCTCCTTGATGCGCTGGAGGGAAATGTCGGGCACGACGTGGCCAGTCATGACATCGGGCACGTAGGCCTGCAAAAGCGAGCTTCAGCGAAACATCACGGCGCATCCCAGTGATAACCTACATCGTAGTCCTTCCAACTGCGGATGAGGTTCGTCGGCACGGGACGGAAGACCTCCGTGAAGATCTCGCGATTCTTGCGCGCCGTGTTGTTCCAAAGGTTGATCGTGTCGTCCGAGAGCGGGTCCGCGACGATCTCGTCCTCCTGCTGGCCTGTCTCGTCCTCGTTCGGGTGAGGGGCCGGCTGCATGAACGAGTCGGGGCGGTCTTCATCCCTGCACCACTGCGGCGGAATGAGACCGAGGTGCTCTGCATTGCGGTCAGCGCACAGACACTACTTGCATGAACAAAGGCGACGGACCGCGATACAGCTTGCGACGGAGTGTCGCAGCGAAGCGAGCCGCCTGGTACTGCTGGCCGTCCATGTACGTGTCGATCATGTCCTCGTCCTCGACAACGAGGGCAATCTCGGAGTCACCGTCACCCTGATTCGCATTCTCAATCAGCTGAACTTATGCATGTAGCTACGGCGACATACCTTCTGGCTACGGTCGTTCAAGTTGGCGGAACCCATCTGGAGTGAGTAATCAGTACCCCTACAACTCCCGCGCAGTGCCAAAACTCACGATGACACGCCTGTCATCCACGATCATGACCTTCGAGTGGATGTACAGCAGCTCCGAAACAAAAGCGGCGCGCTCCTCGTCCTCAGTTCCGGCCCATTTCTCGTCAAGCAGACTCGTGCTGTCATGCAACATGTGCTGCACGACATTGTCCGCGACGTCCTCCGCGCCGCGAAGTTCCTGCGCAGCATTGCGCCAGCGGTCGATGATCTCACGCGCCTCTTCCACGGTGGGGGGCATGGGGTACGTCTCCGTCTTCAGTTCGGGCTTCTTGCCGGACGTGGTCTGCTCAGCGACCATCTTGCCCGTGGGGATCGAGACCGAAACTTCCTTTGGGTCCTCGATGCCCTCGCCGCGGCCAACCCAGACACGCGCAAGTGCCACGTTCAGCTGGTGGAACGTTACGCCGCTGCGCTCCTCGATCTGTTTCATGTATGACCCTATGATGTGGGTAAGTAGCGTGGATGGAGCAAGCAGACGGAGGGGCACGCACCCCATGGCGCGTTGATACGGTCGTACGCGCGCAGGTGATAGAAGCGGATGTAGTCGGACCTGTCGTCAGCTCTCGTCAGCGTCAAGCGGAACTGAACACGAGGAAGCACTTACGGCTCGTAACCAGCCTTGCGGATCTCCTCGTAGATACTGTGTCCACCCCGGTTCATGGTGCGGTACTGGGCAGCCATGATCGTCTTCACGGACGTCTCATCCTTGACTACGCGTACGGTCAGCTCATGTTCTCCACGGAGCCGACGCAACTTACCTTGGCCAGCGAACCCGGGGACTTCGGGGATGACGACCACCACGCGGAACTTGGTTCCCTCACGGCCGGCGCGCACAATACGCTCGACGAGTGCCTTTGCAATCTGATTCTGGACGGGACCGTCGTCCTGGGTGTTGGAGATGAAGAACTGGTTCTCTGCGACCCACTGTGAGCGAGTTAACACCAGATTCAGCTGTTAGACTACGTACCGATGTAGATGAAGTGCTCAGATTCGCGGATGAGGTCAATGTCTAGCCCAGCGTCAGATCAGAACCTCTTCCAAGATTCCCGAACACGTACAGGCATTCTGGATACTGCGCTCCGTGAGGACGCCGTGGCTCCAGTCCGACACACTGCGCACCGCCTGCACGCGGCACGTACCCCGGGCAATTGGCTCCTCCTTATCGTAATCTTGAACGTCGCTCCTGTGAAGGTGGAAGCGATCTTTGAAGTGCTTGCCAATGCCGTGCCAGCGCTCGCGATGAGGGTGACCTGAGCTAGGAGATGAGGCACGTCGATGTGAACGGAACGTGTCCACCTACGGGCAACGGCTTCATTAGGAGCGGCCTCGACATCATGAGGGAGGGCGAGCCAGTCGAAGCGACTACAGCTGGTTAGCTTAGCTTTCATACGTCTGGTCTTGGGACTTACGTATCATTGCGGTACTGTAAAACGCCACGGGTGTCAGTGTCGGACGCTCCCAAGCACTGATGCTACACGTACCTTGCGTTTCTTGACCTCGTTCCAGCGCTCAACGAAGTGCTGCACGATATCGAGCACAACGTCTCCAGTGATGGTCATGTGCACATCGTGCCAGGGCATCCGCGCGCTCTCGATCGAACTCAGCCCGTTGCTGACGTAGTTCGGGACGTTCTGGAAGTCCATAATGCGCGCGTTGTTGTAGTCCTGTCCGGGAAAGAGAGTCGCAAACGGGTCGAGCGGGTGCACGTCCGCAAGGGGGTGCGAATGCGTATCCCACCGTCCGAAGCAGAGGTCCAGGCCACCAATGCAGGCGTAGTGGTTGTCGACGACGACGACCTTCTCATGGTGCGACCAGAACTCGACGTCGTCCTTGCTGCCGATGTGGTCGGGGTGCCGCATGACGGCGATGTTCGGGTGGAGCGCCTCGAGGGTCTCCTTCGTGTGGTGCGAGCTCATCGTCATGGTCTGCACGACCTCCTTGTAGACCACGACGTAGACCTTCACGCCTTGCTCAGCCTTGCGCTTGAGGATTCTGTCGATGCGCCACTCCGGGTACTTGGCGGGAGGACGGCGGAGGTATAGTTCAGGAGTAAGCCACCAGTCCTGGCAACGACTCGAGGTCAGTATTTGGATAGTACCGATGGCGGTTCCTGAAGCAACTGGACAGACAGGGGCACCGCCATGAGGGAACTGGACATACCAGGATGAAGATAGCCTCCTGCGCCTTCTCCAGGAGCTCGGACACGGCCCACATGTAGTCATGCCCGTCGATATGCCTGTGAGGCTGGTTTGACAACTGCACCCGCACGCAACTCGAAGGACGAACGTACCACTTGACGAAGTTCTGCGCCCTCTGGGTCGCGAATGAGTGGAATCGGTGTCCCGACTGGATCTCTGCGCGGATCATGTCCGCGCGTTTCTCCTCAGGATCATCATGGCGACCTGTGGCCTAGTTAGCGACGAGATGCGGTTGTTTGACAAGACGGGTACGGACGATCCGGGTTCAGTATGCCTGATTAGATTCAGTCAGTCTTTCAGACTCACGGCCAAGCTCCTTTGTTCACGCACCTATCGCCATCGCGCGAGCATGGCCAATGCCCTCCGGAACCTTGTCCGCAATGCGCTCGAGCTTGTTGAGGAATTTGGACATGGCCGCGGTCGAGGTGGTGGTGGTTGTTGAGCAAGAGGTTAAGCGATGCGAGATGGTTGTCTGGTGATAGTATGCCGGCAACAGCCGCTGGATACGGGGGCAATGACGGACGCCGAGCCATTGCCAACCGGCTGCTTGGCGCTGCTGCGCGCGATGACAGGAGTCCTTCGCTCGACGGCGAGCGCGATGAGGAAGGTGTCGCGCGCGACGCGGAATGACCGTCGGCGGTCCGTCGCCACCGTCGCGAACAGCCGCGACTTGGCCGCGTCGCGCAAGCACGTGATGCATACCTCGACCTCCTCCTCCTCCTCCTGAGGCTCCTCCTCCTCTAGCTCTGTGTCTTCCTTCTCTTCCGCCAGCCGCAAGACTTCATGTCGCGCGCAACATCCTCACAAGTCGTCCATTGAAGTACCGGTAACGACAGCTGTGACGAACGCACGCCTTTCATGCGCCAGCGGGTCATAGCGCTCGTCAAGCTCGTTCGACCTTGGGCAGAATCTGACAGAGAGCAACATACGACTTGTCGGTTCGCGAGTTAAGTACCTAGGGAGACGGCAGAGAGCACGCTGGTGGATTAAAGGTCAGGACAGCATTGCCGTCTCACTGTCAACTACCAGCACGAAAGGGCGAATGTCAATGGGCTTGAAGTCAAGGAGGGTCGGAACTCTAGCCTGTACGAGCGAAACCTATCCGACTCCCGAGGGTCATTGAACGTGTGCGCCCGCTCGGGTATAACCAAAACCTCCATCTCACGAAGTACAAGGAGACGTGCCCGATGCCGTCCTCAATCGAGTATAGGTTCGTCTCCAGGCTTCAGTCTCAGGGTTCGCCCTTGGACCCTCGTTGGGCCTCGTATGCCTTCACATCGGCCACAGCACGATAGGACCGCAAGATCTTCACGGAAGCCGAGGTCTTCCGCCCACGCCGAGGAACCACCAGTGGAGATAATGCGATGTAAGTTGTCCAATGAGTTGCGCTCCTGCGTAACCAAAGTATTGGCGCTTTGCTTCGTACAGGGTTTACGTTCCAGATGTCATGCATTCATGACTGGCCATGTTTACTCAAAATCTCCCGATGAGCATTGAGAAGTGGTTCTTGGAGGTTCGCAATGCCCGTGGCGAATTCCCGATGGTAAGACCTCGTATTGCGCGTTCCGTTGATGTTTCTGCTTCAGGACATCGCTAAGGATGGCTTCATCAATAGGCAAAAGTGACATGGCCTCAACTCTACCTACCCAGGGAGATACACTATTACAGTGATATACCAAAGTGCGCGCGTTGGACTGTGACTGCTCTACGGATACGAGAGAATTCGATGGGCAGTAACGCTTCACAATAGTGAGCCCTCGTAAGTTATGCTGTGGAGTCTATGGAAGATACAGCCTACTTCGTAGTAGACGTATATGTAGCTCTGCGGCCGTACGCAGTTTGATCACTAAGCGGGCAACATAAGAAGGCTATCAAGACAGTAAGTCTTAGTCAATAGTGTACGAGTAATGCTTCAATCCCGGTTCAATCATAGATAACAATGGATAAGAACGACGGGCTTACCCAAGGTTTAATAACCCATAGTAGGCTGGCGTCTTCGCCGTCAGCCACACCTTGGTCCGCAGCCACCACCAGCCATTCTTTCCCGTCTCTCAAACAACATGGACACAGAACAACATGAGGCTTTGAATAAATCAAGCCATATCGCACACGTCGACGAGCCCCAGGCACTTCCCGCGAACGTCGCCACTAAATCAACCACCGCGACTGCAGAATCACCACGACAACATGAACCACCTTGTCACTGCTGTATGGGCATTCATACAGACGAGCTTGGACTAACAGTTGCTGACCATACCTTGTACATGCTAAGGGAAAGGCAATCGTATGCCAAAGGACACGCGAGTCGCCCAAACTCCAGCCGCTCTCGGCCTCGTTCTTCCACAAATACGCGGGAGGTTGGAGCGGTCTGTACAGGCTTTCGTCCATCTTGTCCACCTCGCCGAAAAGATCGCGGCTGCGCTGGAAGATACTACGGCATTGCTACCTCCTGATATCTGTGACGATCTCTGTTTGCGCAGGGAGGTAGTCGCTTCCGTAGGTCGAACTGCTCCGCGCATGCGTCTCTGCTAACTCATGCTCATACTTGCAGGGATTCGATGCTGCCACTGTGACAATCATCACCACCCCTGGTTATGTGTGCAAGGAGGGCAGTGCGGAGCATGAGCGTCGTTATTCTGAGCGACACAAGGCGCTCACCAACATCGAGGACGAGCTCACGCGCGGCATCAAAGACGCGGAGTCCCTGTTCGATGCCCGGGACGAGCTCGTGCTTGCAGAGCGTCGTTATCGCCACCGGAAATATATACAAGCTGCCTTTCGCACCATGGTATGTGATCGCATAGCAGCATTCTCAACTCATTCGCTGACATGTGCTCCCGCAGTCTATCCTCACCATCCCCTACTCTCCGCTGGTCTCTGCCATCTTCACTGCTGGTGACTTATTTGGCGTCTCTGTCTTGATAGCGATCCAGCGCGCCGTGTTTCCCGACGCAGGCGAGCAGCTAGGGGAGACGCTCGACCGAGTCATGTCTCTCGAACGAAACATTCAACGCAAGGTCGAGGAGGTCAGGCGCCTCAAAGACGCCCTCGCAGCTGTCAAGGCGAAGCTTGAAGAGGAGCAGCGGCATCCGATTGCGACGCAGCTCGCGGGCATATTGGACAAGGTCTATCTCGCCAAGCTAGCCGTCGAGAGCGTGATATTTGCGCCTTGCGCGAAGTGCACATGCCCCCCGCCCGCTCTACCCGTCCGCGAGGTGGTTGTCGCCCTTCGGGTCATGACGGAGACTCTGGACTCGCCGGAAGGACTGCAGCTGGTGGATGAACAGCTGGCCTCGCTCAGTGAAGAGCGTTGTGCGGTCCTGGATAGACTTTTCGCGGTCCTACGGACTGTTGTCTCCACCTCCTGTTCAGCTAGTCTCACATTGATTCCTGCATCGTCACTCGTAGTTTGCTTGCTATCTTTCTCCATCCCTCGGACCTCTGTAACAATCAATCCAAACCTGACACGTTCCTCTTCCAACAGCCAACATCCGAACCATTGAGAACAAAGTTATCAGGACCGCTTCGGTTACAACGTCTCAGGTTCTAGTATATCCGTCGAATGAACTTCAATGCGACACCAGCCTGCTAAGTTGATAGAGAGGTAAATACCTTGAAGTTGATAAGTAATAGTAAGTAAGTTTTGTTACCATGATTAGCATACTTATCATCGCGCGTCTGGCCGCGGCCCGCGCTGACGCGCCTTGTTCCACAACCACCACCCGCCACTGTATTCACCTCTCAGGATCGGGATGGACGCAGCACGAACTGATCCTATACCCATTGGAACTCGAACTGTGGAACTTGGAGAACCTCCAGAAGATCCTACAGATGTTGTCACCTCTCCTAACATCGCTAGTACATCGGCAGATCCGCCGCGCAATGAGGGTCACCCACCTTGTAACTGCTGTATGAGCACCATACGAACGAGTGTAGGAATTGAAGAGCTGACACTTGCACAGGGGAAAATCCGAAGGAGAAGCGCAATGCTCAAGGCTTCAAAGCAGTCCCTCTCAACCTCGCCCTTCCACCAATTCGTACGGAGTTGACACGGGCCGTCAGGGCCATAAACTCCATCATCACTCTGGTTCAAGAGAAAGTGGCGGTTGACCTTGAAGACCGGGGTACGTCGCCGCCTCCTGAGGTCCTAGACGACTTCTCCTCGCAGCGGGAAAGCGTTGCCAATGTAAGTCGCCGCGATCGGCATGCGTGTCTCTGCTGATCCTTGCTCTCAGTGCTTCGAAACTGCTTCCTTGTTGATTACTACTACTCCGGGCTATGCATGCAAGCAGGGCAGTGCAGAACACGAGCAGCGCTACTTTCAGCGGCACAAGGAGCTCACCGATGTAGAGGACATGTTGACGCGCACTCTTGAAGCAGCCGAACCCCTGTTGAAAGCCCGCGACAAGCTCGTGCTCGAAGAACGTCGCTACCGTCTCCGAAAGTACATCCAAACCGTCTTTCGTGTCGTGGTATGATTTCCGGACATCACTATGCTCTGGTCTTGTCCGCTGACTTGTGCTCTCGCAGTCCATCGCTACTATCCCCTACTCCCCGCTTCTCTCCGCCATCCTCACTGCTGCTGACGTTTTCGGCATCTCTGTCGACATGGCAATTCAGCAGCTCGAGTTACCCGACGCTGACGAGCTGGGAGCGACGATGAGGAACGCCATGGTACTTGAGAAAAGCATAAAGGAGATCCGACGCTCGGTCGAGGAGCTCAAACAGATCAAAGAACACCTCGAAGTAGTCAAGGCAAAGCTCGATGAGGTGCAGCAGCGCCCCATCGCTACGCACTTGGCGGGCATCCTGTACAAGGTCTACCTCGCCAAACAAGCCGTCGCGGGTGCGCTATCTCCATCCAGCGACGAGTGCGCATGTTCCTCCTCCGCCGTCCCCATCCGCGACGTCGTCGCCGCTCTCCGGGACATGGCTGAGGCCCTCGAAGCGCCACAGGTGATCACAGGACCGCTCGCCTCGCTGAGCGAGGACGATACGGCCTGCGTGGTGATCGATAGGGCTCTCGAGGTCCTGAGGACTTCGTCACCAGCTTCCGAACCGGCCGGCTCTGACTGACCACCCTTTGTCGTATTCGCACATTTCCCGCTGTAGTCTCTGTCTCTCTCACCTCGCGCACTTGTAACGCTTGTACTTGTAGGTCTCTCGACATCCCCTCTCACCCCTATCGATTTCCTTTATAGCATTCGGATCAAATTATCTGCCCCACGTTCCTGGGTCTAGCCTGACGTCGTACGTACCCGGACTATCCTCTCCTGCACCCGGTTTCAAGACACTGCGTGTATTAATATATAACCGCAATAGATTTGCGCAACCTGAAGCAAACGGCCGCACACAGCGCCCTACAATGCCGCCGAAGCGGGAGCGGTCGCGCCCTGTTGCGCCGCGCTCATCGGCACGTATCATATCAGCTATTGAAGGAATTCAGTCTGAGGGGCTGGCAGGGCCTGTAGCTGCTCACGGAAGTTTCGTCAACTCCGCCGAGTCAACCCCTCAAGCCCCGTGTATGAGTTCAGGCGACATACTCATTGTGCGCCTGAGCTGCGAATTCCGTGATGTGAGTCTGACCCTTGGTCGTGTGTTCATGTTGAATTGAATGCGCTCATGGAGTTCCATGCATGCCGGAGCTCGTGTCCAGGCCAAGACCTGGGGATGACGGAGGATACTTGAATAGCCATGGATCCGCTGCCCGTCGCCCCAGTTCAGTTGCCTGATGCTACGCGTACCATGCACGGCGACAGTCTCGGACCTCGAAGTCGCCGCGCCCACACATCCATGAGACACCTCCCTAGGACTTACTGCATGTGAGTTGCAAGACGCCACTCGACCCTGGTACAAGTTCGCATATAAAGGTCCTACCGACCATGGTAGTGCGGCACATCCCTACCTCTTGAACATGAAGTACTCCGGACTCCTCACTTCACTCGTTGTCAGCATCCTCGTCTTCGTCGGCGAGGTGCGTTGGCTTCTCTTTTTCTTCCATGCCGTCGCAAACGATTCTGCCTCCCGCCGCTATGCTCGTTATTTCTGCAGCAGCACGCTGATCCATATTGATACTAGGAAGCCGCCGTGGCAGGCGCACCCATGACCATAGCCGAACCTGTATACAAACGCGCCTTGTGCACCGGGGGAAGTGCTTCCTGCCCGGACTGGAAGCGGCAGGACGGGGGACTCGGGCAGGTACGTCAGCTCGACATGCCGCACAAGGAGACTTCTCACTCGCACTTACCCTTCGGCAGGAAATCGCGCCCGCCGTCGGGGCTGGTGAGAAGCGACAGGACGGCGGACTAGGCCAGGTATGTCGCCTTACTCGTGTATGACAGTGGGATCGCATCTCCAATGACTGTCAAACAGGAAACTGTGCCGCTTGACGCCAATGGCAAGAGGGAGTTTTGCACCGGGAACGGTGCTTCCTGCGCGGACTGGAAGCGGCAGGACGGTGGACTCGGGCAGGTATGCTAGCCCAACCATTGATTGGGACCACCTCCAAATTGTGATGCTTTGGCAGGAGACTGTACCTACTGGTGGCGCTGGCGAGAAGCGTTAGGACGGCGTCGGAGAACGTTCTATTGAGTACTCGACAGGAGGGTGGACATTGAATTCGCAAGAACGATAGACAGATCGAGCTGCACTGGCTCGCTGTCTGCGCAACAAACTTCTACGAGTTCTCAGCGCCACCGTCGATTGATATCGTTCTGACTCCGAGTCCCCAACAATCTGGATATATGTATTGACTTTTCCCTAGTTCGACGTCTCACAATTCGAGTCTTTAAGATCATACGCGCGTGCGGAGATACAACTGAATTGAGAACGAAACTGGTCCGAAGACGGATTACAAAGGGGATACATGAAGGCTTCTCACTCGAACACTCCTCGCTTGTATAGTTTGTGAAGGCGACCATCTGCAATCGCAGTGTGCCCACGACACGATGAACCCACTGCCGCCACCGTGATTTCTCTTCTGCTCGCGCTCGCGCTCGTTGCTAGACTTCTCGGTATACGACGGGTCTTCTGGGATGAGTTCGGCACAAGTCAATTGAATGACATGAAGACGTACTCACCCTACACTATGCCCTCTCTCCCTTGAGCCTGCCCGTCAGGAATCGTGACCGGAGGACGCTTCGTCATGGTCCAGAACCAGCGTCCCCTCATCATCCGCGCTTCACCTATAGGCAGACAGCGCATCAGCTAGTATACTCAGTAAATTGGGGCAGAACACTCACAAGTGAGTTGCAGGGCGCCGCTCGTTTCGAGGTGCCGAGCGAGCTGCCGCTGCCATCTCCTCTCCATCCGGCGAGACCCCTCCTCCGAGAAACACATCAAGTCCGTGTCGATGTACACCTGTAGCATGAGCCGACGAGCGTGTGGGTAATTCTCGCGATTGCAGAGCGCACGGAGAAGACGCTCCCAGAGCCAGTCGCATCCGGCCACCGTTATCGATTTGAGGTCAAACAAGCCAAAGTCGAGCCGGACGATGTGCTGCAGCCGCAGCGGACACTCCAAAAGAGTCGCAGAGAGCTTCGAGGAGAGTGGGACAGGGGTCTAAAATGGGAACAAGCACTACCTGACCGATAGTCAAGCTGCGTAGAATCGTGCATTCCTGCAGTCCGTCGAAGAAGCTGGCATATGCTGTCGACACGTGGGATCAATTGTCAGATTAACGCGCTCGAAGAGAGAACTCACAGCGACGCACGAAAGCGGTCGATTTCCGACTGAAACTGAACCCGGTGCGCACAATGAGCCATTGAAGGGACAGTGCGAGAGCGTGGATGAGCGGCGTCCAGGTCAGGAGAACCATTCTCGCTGATATCCAACTCCAACCACTCGACGGCAAGACGCGGACAGCAATCCAATAACCCTCGTACGAAGACGTCCTTCCTCGTCACAATCGCCGCAGACAAGTTCCTTGAGGCGGGGCTCCGAGCAGGGGACGTCATGCGGATCTTGTGGCATCGAAGGACCGCCCATCCGTTGCGGCGCCCAAGCTGGAGGAGTGCGGCATGTCTTAATTGAGGACAGTTCTAGCCGTTCCAGGGTAGGCAGAGTCCGGAGAGTCGAGAAGAATTCGGCCCATGACCAGGAACGCGAGCCCGCCCAGCGAGAGAGTGGGCAGCTGGGTGAAATTGCCGATTGAGAGTGAACGGCTTGCAACCATGCAGCTTTCGTAGCTACCCAAGAACACGTCAATCCGGATAGAGTGCACATACTGTGCGAAATCCAAGATGTTGGGTGCATCATCGACGCACGGCATGTCGAGTCCACCTCGGTGTTGAAACGCTCGGAGACCGAACTTGAAGAGCCGAACGCGAGCGTAGGGAGTGAGCATCCGACATATGAGCGTGCCTTTGGTGAGAGCGATTCTGTCGTCTGTGAGATAGTCAAAAAATCATGTCGACCAGCTCGGCGGGAAGCGTCAAGATTAGCGGAAGAGGGGAGATCGTTCCAACATCGTCGTGGCGAGGCGGCAATACGAGACACTTTGGGGAGCGATCCAAGAGATACAAGGCCCAGTAGAAGATCTCGTAAGCCCAGAAACACAATCCCATATCGTGCTGCAACTTGGGAGTGAGAAGGTGGTGGTGGTAATGGTGGTTAGGAGTTTAAACGTTCAAGGCCGCCTCCGAGTCCGTAACCTTGGGTACGCAGAGCCAGTGATAGTGAAGTAAGCGTCGGAGAAAGCGAGATCAGTAGGCGAGTAAGCTTGAGTAAGTAAATGTTTGTTGACGGGCGCCCGGAGAGTGATTCCCAACCATTACGTTGCCTGGAACCGCAGGCTCTTTTCTCTGAAACTATCACTTGTTTGGATGCACGAAAAGTCTTATGAGAGAGTATCTTCCGCCTCTGAAACACCGGAAGCTTCGCTTACGCGACTAACTATCCAAAAACAGCCTTAAAAGACTTATGGTCGTCGAACGCGACAGACTGAGTATTACGACGTCCGTGGCAGTGGGCACGATCATCCTGCCGTCCGATCTTCGCCTTTGACATCCGTCACTCCCGTACAAGAGTCTCAAAGGGTCACGGGGACACATCCGATGGAGATGAGCGATCCTGTGGCAACGCGAGATGGGTGAGTATCCTGCTCCTCTGCAGAACGGAACAACTGATGTCAGGTCAAGACTTACCGTGCGAGTTGTCCTCGCAGCAGACAGCCTGCGCATCACTGTGTTACAGGTGAGCGAACCGTCTTCTCCGTGAGATCATAGAAGCGCGACGTACCAGGCGTCTCCAGAGCCGACGCCGATGACGGTGATGGGGGAGCAGGTGAGACCCACGAGGGCGTCAACATCCTGCACGACGACCCCGATGGACTTCAGGATGCCCGCCGCAGCGGGGTCGCTGGCCTTCGCGGTGGACTGGCAGCACTGGATGGTGCCGGTGCTGCAGCTCGCGTCCGGAGCGGGCGCGGGGGTGGCGACGGCAAGGATTGCAAGGGACGCAACAGAGAGGAGAGTGGAGAACATGGTCGATTGAGTGGTTGAGTGGTGTCGATGTAGACTCGGATGCGAGAGCGACTGGTGAGTGCTTGCTGGAGGGACTCTCTGAGAGAACTGACCTGTTATATATCCCGAGGATAGCTTCCATGACGTCGCTGAGAAATACTGGCTGCAACCAACCGTATCATGGACGGACGAAATGCGAACGCACCAGTATGGGAGACCACGGACTGCTGAATGCGGCCCCACTCTTGACAGGTGGGCGGCGGTGTCAGCCCTCATCCTGCGATGGTCCCTAGTCAGGCGGTATAGGCCGGGTAAGTACTTGTCACCAGGGCTCCACCCGAACACAAGGGGACCTCCCACTTACAACGTCCGAGAGTCCTCATGTAGGAGGATGAGGCTCAAATCCGCAGCCGCTCCATCCGGTGCGCAACTAAGCCGTTCATTGTCGCTCGCGCTGCTACGTTTTCGACAGCGTGAGGGCAACAGCCGCGTCCGGGAGTTCATAGACTGGGAACCGTACTTGTGCGTCAGCTCTCGGTCCCGCTCCTCCGCGAGCCTAACGTATACTCTAAACGTTTGTAGTCTACCTGTCCACTGTCGAAACTCGAACTTACAGGTCGGCATCGCAGGACACGCCGCTGCCCGCACTACCTGCGCTATGACGTACTGGGTGTCTTGTGTCCCGGGGTATAGCTGAACGTACGTTATCCTGGCATTGTGTGGGCTCCTGTGGTCAGACGGCTTGCGCTCACCATCACCATGCAGGAGAGTGTATTGCTCCACTCTATTTCGGCATACACGAGGAGGTCGTGGGGCGTGCGCGCGCGGTACGTACCCACAGTCATCTCCGTCATAACTGGGGTGATGGCCGCCGTGTATGCGAGCCGTCTCCGAGGGCAGCTTGGAAAAAACGAGGGTTTCTATGAAGTCATCTCGAAGAAGGTACTTATCCTCGTCTTTGTTCTGCAGATGTTACAGCTTACGGCGAAGACCGCGCGCTCTTGTGGCGACAGACCCGAACCGAACTCTCGTTCTTCAAAGCTACCGGGGTCCTTTCCCAGTGCCGCAAAACCTGTGCTCACATTCACATAGCTTGCGAGGCCGTCCATCCTGTAGAGCGGGCTTCGACCGAGTCAACTTCTTCTCCTACCTTGTGCAATGTAGGTCATAGGATGCGTACTCTAATTATACTAGTTGAGAACATGCGTCCAGACCAGATGGGTTCTCGTTATGCAAACATTGACAAGCATCGCAGTCCGGAAGCTGGACCAGCTTGAGCATGTCCTCGGTAGCAGCTCGGTTGTCCGTGGGGTGCTAAATATGGCAACCTAAGCGCCGTTTCGGACGACTCCGCGAAGAGAACTCGAAGAGAGTTGCACTTCGACTTTCACCTCGATGTTCCTCCTTCTCCTCTCATCATAGCTTACTCACTCCGACGTCTGCTTCCCGCCTATTCAATGCAACGGACCTCCGAAATATCCATCTTCTCCTGTGAACTGGTGACCTACAAGACTTCCCCGGAGCAACATGCGCGATTCCATGGCAGTACTACCCATGGTCACCTCCGTCGACAAGGACCCGCTGCTACGTTGCGCACAGTGGGCTGCATGTATGACTTTGTTGGAGCCAGGAACCGCAGTAGGGAGTAGGAGAGGCATTTGGTGACCGGTGAGTGCTCGCTCAAGCAGAGATATTGCACTCCCTCCCCCGTGGAACATGTACAGGCGTTCAATTTGACTACATATTGAGTTCTTGAGAAACTGGGCCTCCGACCGTTACCATCTGTGACGCAGGAGAGTTCATGTCGCTACCTCTGGGAGTGTGCTTATGACGGCGAACAAGCTGGAGGCATGTACTTGCGGTCAGTAGCCTGTTCTTTGTGCCGAGGAGGTCGTCCAGCGTGGCGTCGGCTTCGCGATGCAGGCTTCTCCGGATGTCGTACATCTCGTCGTCCCTAAGCATTATGCACGTTCGTTAGTGTCCCAGGACATATGTCGACGTCGCTATTTCCCCTGCTTGTTCCACTCTCGCATTTGCTTTCGATGCAAGCAGAGCTACTCTGGTGTCCGCTCCCGTCGTATCCGAGTCCATGCACTCCTTGTTGTGTCTGAAAATGATCCCGGTGGTCTCTGTAAGACCTGTCGGGCGCTGGAGTATTCAGTACATATCGGATCGCCGTAGACCTGAGCGAACCAGAGTGAACACGTATCATTCATAGCCTCTGACTCCCTCCACAACAGCGCGGGATCGGTGTTCTATGGGCGAGATGGGAACATTTCTCAAGCTCTCTACCGCTGCTACAGCGGGCTGAAGCCGTCCGACGTCCCCGGAACGCTCAAAATTTGTCCTGCATTGACTCGTGTTGCAAACTCGCAAGACCGGATTAAAGTACGGTGCTTATCTGGTAAGTATTTGCGACTAGTCTGGTCATAGTTCGATCTAACACTTGCACAGCCTCGTGTCAAGAACTTCCGGCGACAAGGTCAGGCACAGGAACCTCCGCTCGGTCCTATAAGTACTGTTGACGTTGACATCCGGTCAGCATGCTCCTCACATCCTCCCCCGGCTCATCGTGCAACAATGGCAGCCAGTAAAAAATCATACCACTTTCCATCGCCATTCAGGTTCCAGAGGCGCGACCCTTGCACCCTTGTTGAGCTTCGCATGCACTACCTCTCCGGCAAGATACGCTCAAAGCCAAACTGGTGGGAGAAAGTCAACGATGCAGCCCTTGTTGCGAAGTGGCAGCAGGAGATGGTTGACCAAGATCGGGCAGCAGTAGAGGCGGTCTGGGGCCTCGAAGAGCGACTCCCGCACCGATACACGACAAAGCACTGGCCGCGAGACCTGATCACCGACGCTCAGCTCGACTATATCTTCGACGAGCTGCGATATGTCGCCAGTCGTCGCGACGAGCTGACAGGCATCTATGTGGGTTGATATCGCGTCTTGCCGGTGTAGTGAAGTGTTTAACGCGGTGTTGCAGGCGGCTGCCATCCCGAAGGTGTACGAGTCGCGCTCGCTCATGCCGGCAGACTTGAAGAGCGCTCTGCTGTGCGGTGCCGACCTCCTTGAGTCCGTCCCCGACGAGGAGAAGGACTGGCACCCGGGCTCAAATGGCCAGGTGCTTGACCTCGTGCACCCGTCTCTCTACTGCCTCCGCATCGGCTCTTCCTATGTCTACGCCCAAGACGACACGGAGCCTCATGCTCGAGCGCTTCGCGTGCTCACCGAAGAAGAGTACAGGAAGGACCGCCCGGATTTCCTCACGTACGACTACGAGACCTTCGCGCACTCGGCGAAGTACCAGTGGCTTCCGACCGACTTCGAGACCCCCGGCGCCGGGGTCGCATGGCCCCTTTCCTATATCAACAATCTACACCCCATCAAGCACCGTGACCTCTACCCGACGATATCCTCCATCCTGGGACGCTTCGTACCCCTCTTCGAGCGCGTCCTGTCCGATGTCATACGCCCTGAGCCGGACGGCGTGATCAAGGCCGATCCCCGGACTTGGTACGACCATCTAGAAGAGCCAGAATTTGAGGACGACGACGACGATGAAGAAGGGATAGAAGAGTGGGAGGAGACCTACAAGTGGCCGCTGATCCCGGAACCGCCCCCGTTCCAGCCACCACGCGACGACGGCGTCCCGCGGCTCTCGATGACGGACCTAGGGTCCACCATCCAGGTTATCGTCAAGATGGCAAGCATCGTGCTCACGCCCGAGCAGCCGCGCTACGCGGGCGGAGCGTGGCACGTCGAGGGCATGGCGAACGAGCGCATCGTCGCGACGGGGCTATACTACTACGCGTGCGAGAACATCACCGAGTCGTGGCTCGACTTCCGGATCACCGCGGGCACGGAGCACGGGTACGACATGCCGTACCAGCAGAGCGACCACCAGGGATACCTCGCGGCGTACGGCTTCGCGGGCGGGGACCCGCTGAACCAGCCGCTGGGGCACATCGTCGCGGAGGAAGACAAGTGCGTCGCGTTTCCGAACATCTACCAGCATCGCGTCGACGCGTTCGAGCTTGCGGATCCGTCGAGGCCGGGGTACAGGAAAATTCTGTGCTTCTTCCTGGTGAATCCCACGACGCGTATCGTGTCCACAAGCGACGTCCCGCCGCAGCAGGAGGAGTGGGTGCGCGAGGATGCCGCCGACATGGCGGAACTGCGGACGCTCCCAAGGGAGCTGCAAGACATCGTGATGCGCTACGCGCGGGTGGGCACGATCTCGCGCGGGGAGGCGGTGAGGGACCGCGAGGAGCTCATGAAGGAGCGGGCGAGCTTCGTGATGGAGCATAACGAGCAGGTGTTCGAGACGAAGTTCAACATGTGCGAGCACTGACTCGTCGCATTCCGTTCGCGAGCTCGACTTCGATACCACTTTCTTTCATCTATACGTCTGGAGCATGCTCGGCTCGATGTTCGTAACCACCAGGAGCCTTGTGTGCATGATTCGTGTTCCGACTCCGGGAGCAGCGCGTTTCGCAGGAGCAGCTGGAAAGTAAGTGCCAATATTTAACGTCAACGTTCAGCTTCCGCGTCTCTCCTGACCACCGGCATCTTTTAGAGAGCAGCGGGGAGACGCGAGGGCGGGGCGTTCGGGACACCTCCAGTACCTCCCTCCGCGCCGGTGCTGGATGGTGATTCGGACCGACCACTTGTAACACCGGCGGCACGAACGGCTGCAGGTCTCTTCCGGAAGTGTCCCTTTCAGCATGAGTACTTTCTCCTACAACTACGTCCGTCCGGCCGGGCGAGTCGAGCGTCCCGCGCCGTACCTTCAAGACGCATCGCCCTCAAGCCTCGAGGTCTTCAAGTTGGTGGGAGACTGGGGACCAATCACTTGCCCACTACATTCTTCCAGACTACCCTCGCCGACTCAAAAGGCAGCTCTGTGCTGTGCTTGAAGTTGTATGGAGATGAGCTCACCAGCAGCCTCCAGCTTGCCTCAGGCTGCCGTTCGCGGTACGGTGGGTGCGGCCGCGGTGCCGATGGCGGTAACGTTAACTATACCCCGGCGATCTCGGGGCTTGCCGACAGGGCAGAATCGACTTGACCTGACGCAGCCACGACGAACGCGCGCGTGCACGTCCCCATCCTCAGCCTAGTCCATCTTTCGCGACGCAGGGAGGAGAGTGCAACGGCACCGGATAAGTACCAGGACACCAACTCACGGACGGCGAATCCAGAGACGACCCCGCGATGTGGGAAGGATCAATGTGGACCCCGCACGCTCCCGAAGATAACACTTCCGGCAATAGCAGGCAATAGCGAGCTTCATGGGCGCTCGTGAGTTCTCCAGGAGGTCAAGCATACTGTTAACGTTCATCGTGCTAACTTGTCTCAATAATCCGACTGCAGCAGTGCGAACTACTGGCGAAACGGGCCGTCCGAGCTGTGGAAGTCGCCGTGCTAGTTTGGTGCCAGTTGGTCTTGGCTAGCCCGGGCTCAAGTTGAAGGTTACCGTTGCGCTGGCTCCGCGAACTGTAAGTGTTATGTTGGTCCCTGCGATCGGCGTGTCCGTCTCTGTGGCGTCCGGCCCGGGGTGGGGCACAGTATAGAGGTCTAATGAGGCGGGTCCTGGCGAGCGTGGAGCCATGTCGAAATCTTATGGGCTTGTGAGGCTCGGGGGTGCCAGTGAGTGAGTGATGTCTCTCTGGGGTTGATCCAGTGTGAGATTGGGGACGATTCGTGCTGTGAGTAAGCCTCTGGTGCATACGTACGTACAAACTCATGTGTTCGCGCCGACAAGTCTCCGCGAGACGACCTGCGATGACGCGAGCTGTAGCTGTCATGTGTCCTACCCGTAGTGCCCGGTACCGCGCCAGACTCTTCTTGGGGTCCCGCGTTCGTTGGACGATCGCAGTTCTGCGCTCTGAAGCAGTTGTGACATTGTCTAGCTGCGAGATCTGCATCGTCCCTGTCAACCTGCGCGATCGACATTAATGGCAGAAGATCCATCTGGTGGTTCGAGGCGGACCGACTGCCGTTCTCGCGTCCGCGCCGTGCGACCAGGCCTCTCTCTGCCCAACGGACTCGGGCCAGTGTTCGAGCGTGGAAGATGCTGCCTGCTGGCTCTCCTCTAGATGCAGGTGTCCGCTGGCAATCCATCAAGGTTACGCCGTTACAACCGGAGGGCAGCATCTCGGACGACCGCGCGCCTTCTCGGGCGAGTCGCCGTGAGCCCCTGGAGCGCCCTCAGCTGACCGCGCCCTCGCCGCCGCGTCTGCTCTTGGAATGCCGCGCACGCGAGCTGCTAGCCTCCGCTAGCGCATTCGCGGCTCTTGTGAGCAGGCTGGCAGGAGGCAGGAGGCGAGGACGCGCCACCGCTGCGAGGGGCTTGTTGCGGACCGCGGCGGGCCGGGTGTGGTTCAGGCACGCGTCGTTGATGGCTTCCCCGCAATCTCGATCTGCGGCCCGTGGGGCAGCAAAGTGTGACCACAAGCTCAGGCTGGCGTTATAAAAGCCCCCGCGAGAGATGGCCGGCCTTCGGGACACCCTCCTCGTTTCCTCCACCCCCATCGTCGTCGTCGCCTCCCCCAGCGCGCTCGCTCTGCAACATGATTGACCAGAGACGGTTCAGAAACATCCGTGTCTACTGTGCGTGCCCCGCTCTCTCTTGTCTCCGTCCGTGCGTGATGACGAGCGCGCATATACCCAGGGCTCGCCTTCATCGCGTACTGGGGCATCGTTCTCTTCGGTTATGATACGTGAGTCCATCGACGCGTTTTGGCCGCATGTATGCGCTCACACTCGCCGACGATAGCGGTATCGGCGGTGGTGTCGTCTCCCAGAAGTACTTCAAGGAACACTTCGGGCTCTTGAACCCGGACGGCACCACGAACCAGCACAAGTCCGACAACGTCTCCTCGCTCGTCGTCTCCGTTCTCCAGGCGGGTGCGTTCTTCGGCGCACTGGGCAGCGCGCCCATCTCAGGTGAGTCACCCTCTCTCGCTGTTGCGATAGCGGGGGCGCAGGCTTTTGGGGAAACTCGTTGCTGCAAGTTCACCCATGACGTTAGGTGATCATGCGGGCGGCCGCTCCGGCTCAGCCATTTTTGGCGCCCCGTCTTCGGAGCATCATCCTGGACATGGTGCCGTCCCGACTGTAACGCGTCGGGACAGGGACAGCGCACACCCAGTAGCCGTGACGGTAGTCTTCTTGCATGGTTTAAGGCAGTATTCTTATCTTGTAAGAAGCTGCCTCATGTCGTTTGGCTATGAGCCACTGGGCCTGTGCGGCCAAAGAATCGACCACGAGTCGTCCTGGTCCTGGTCCACGACACCTTTTTCCGACTTCTGCTTGGATCTGCCGCTACACCGGAATCCTCCAAACTCGGCCTGTGCCCGGCCGATGTCGCGGCAGATCCATGCCTGTCTGTCCACAGCCAACGGGTAGCCCTCGGGCTCGCACATGTCATCTGGAGCTTTCACCGGGCAAACCGGGCGAACTGCCCGTCATTGCATCGCCTGGTCGAAGCGATTGCGAGGCGTCTCTTGTCATTCGTTTCCGGGGTGGCGGTGCGAGGTCTGTGGCTTCGAAGATTATCGCTACAATGTCTATCCCCTTCTGTCTCGGCTACATATGCGCATTCACGTAACCCCGCCTTCGTATGCGACCCTGTCGATGTTTCCGGTGCTGACATGGACCCACAGCTGCAATAGGCCGCAGATGGGCTCTGCTGTCCTTCATGACCATCTTCAGCGTCGGTGCGGTGAGTGATGCCTTCTGTATGCAAGCCTGATATCGTCATGACAGCACCGCTCAGATCCTGCAAACCATCGCTGGTGGCTCTCGTGGGATCGGTTACATTTACGCTGGCCGTGTCGTCGCCGGTGTTGGCATTGGTGCAATTTCTGCTGTGGCACCTGCCTACGTATCCGAATGCTCCCCGAAGGACGTCCGTGGCCGCATCACCGGTCTGTTCCAGATCATGGTCGCCGTCGGAGTCATGATTTCCTACTTCATTAACTGTGAGTGCCAGCCAATTGTGCCCAACGCGAGATCCTTATCGATTTCTCTGACACACAGTCGGCATCGGCTTGCACGTCCCAACTGGCGCGAACGTCTGGCGGATTCCTTTCGGCTTTCAGCTCGTTCCCGCCGGTATCATGTCCTTCGGCCTGCTCACCACGAAGGAGTCGCCCCGTTGGCTCGCATCCAAGGGCCGCAACGAGGAAGCGATCACGAACCTCGCATACCTCCGGAGGAGGCACGTTGACGACGAGCAGGTCCGCGCGGAGATGGCTGAAATCCAGGCTGCCATTGACGAGGAGCGCGAGGCGCGTAAGGGCCTCGGCTTGCGCGAGGCGATCTTCGGAAAGGGGAACCTCATCCGGTTCATCATTGCCATCGTCATCTTCGTCCTCCAGCAGTGGTCCGGCCAGAACTCGGTCAACTACTACGCTCCCCAAATCTTCACATCCGTGAGTCTTCTTCCCTTCTCTGTGTATAGGCGGATGCTGGATGCTGACCCATCGTCCTCGATAGATCGGATACTCCGGCACGACGAACTCGCTCCTTGCGTCTGGTATCTACGGTGTCGTCAAGGTCGTCGCGACCGCGCTATTCGTGTTCTTCCTGGTGGACACCCTCGGACGGAAAATGGCGCTGTTCATCTCAGCCATGGGCATGGGCACGCTGTTCTTCATCATCGGCGCGCTTCTCAAGACGCACCCACCACCGACCAACGGCGGCGACCCCCCTCCGGCGAGCAAGGCCATGGCTGCGATGCTGTACATCTATGTCTGCTTCTACTCCATGGGATGGGGTCCGCTGCCGTACGTCTTCTCACCATTCATGCGGGTAATCCGCGGTGTCTGGTGCTTCCGTGCTGACCCAACGTCTGTGTCAATAGATGGGTCTACGTCTCGGACATCTTCCCGACGCGCACTCGGCACTACGGTCTCGCCACTGCGAGTGCGTCCCAGTGGCTGTTCAGTGCGTCTTCTCCATCACATTATGTCCGCTGTCAGGCAAGGTTCTGACCTCGGCGTTCCTCCTCTAGACTTCGTGCTGTCCAAGGTGACGCCTACGCTTGTTACCGACCTTGGGTACAAGATCTTCCTGATGTTCGCGACGATCAACATAGGCGGGATGGCTGTCTTCGCGCTGTGAGTTCCTCTTCCCCGCTAGTGGTCCTGCGCTGCCGCTGACACCGCTCGTCCGCACAGGCTCATTCCCGAGACGAAGGGCCGCTCGCTCGAGGAGATGGATATTATCTTCGGCACGGTCTCGGCGGACCGGCGGAAAGCCGACATCGAGAAGCGCGAACGAGGTGCGTCCATACCATACATCCTCAAGTTTTCACGCCGAGGATCTCACGGTCTCTTCTTCGCAGCTCTGGAGCACGAACAGAACGAGACGACCTCGGACCGGTCGCTCGACAACAAGGTTTGAGAACTGCTCTGTGCTCCTCCGACTTCTGTCGCCGTGCCCGCCTGCTCGCTGCCGTCCGCTATACCGCTACCCCCGTCCCGTACGTTACGCTGCATCTATCCTACTTAGTTCCACGAACCGCAACCACGACCACGACCCCCCGCATTGCAGTCATCCTACTACGATCTACTACGACTCTTTATCTGGTACCAAGTTCGGTCATGTACGCGCTACGAGTTTGGACTCGGACGGCCGGACACGCGGTTGATGTTTTACCCTCAAGGCTTGTGTTGTTGTCTTTAGGCGTGGCAGCTTTCTATGTAGGACTCGCTCGTCGCTGTGTGTGTCTTCGGTCTTCGTTCTTGTTGTACAGTATCCTACAGTGACGGACAAAAATATTGCCCGCCCCCAGTGGCAGGCATTGAATCCCCCTTAGCTCAAGCTCAGATAAGCTTGAGCATATGTCATATACTGTAGAATAACTGGACATTAGTTATCTATCATACAGTGCCTATGATGTTGCTGGGTGGCTGCGTGAAAGGCTGCAAAAGCCGTGGGAACGTTTGGGCGCTTATTTTCGACGTGCCAGCGCACAGTGTCCTGTCCTTTTCTTTTCCTCAGTACACATCACATTTAATCCCTGACACTACACCACTTTAATATCTTCATTCTACACCTTCTACTCTTTACGTCTATCACTATGGCACCCTGCACTCCCACCAAACGGGCTCGCATGCTCCAACTTCGCGACCCTGCTTTTGGGAAGCCCAAGACCATGACGGAAATCGGCCGCATCTTGCACCTGGATCGTCGCACAGTTGCCCGGAACCTCAAGATTGTTCAGGAGACCGGTGACTTCTACTACCATGCTCCCCGGCCTGGCCGGCCCCGTCTTCTCACTCCCCGCGACCTTCGTCGTGCTGAAGTGGCCCTTGCCAATGGGTCAGCTCGGGATGCAACCGACGTCCAACGCCAGCTCTTCCCCAACGTCAGTGCCCGAACTGTGCGTCGTAGGCTTTGCGAGATTGGGCTCAACGGACGGGTACGTCGGTCAAAGCCGTATCTCAGCTCCTTCCACATCAAGCAGCGGAAGAAGTGGGCAGAGGAGTTTGCGGATTGGAGTGTGGAGGATTGGGAACCAGTGCTCTTCTCAGATGAGTCTCAGTTCAATCTCTTTGGCTCAGATGGGAGGCAATGGTGTCGGAGAAGGGTTGGGGAGGAGTTTTTGCCGAGGAATGTCAAGCAGCGGGTCAAGCATGGAGGAGGGAGTTTGATGGTGTGGGGGTGCATCACCTCCCGGGGCGTTGGGCGTCTTCATTGCATCAAGGGGAAGCTGGATTCCAAGCAGTACTGTTCCATCTTGAAGCAGTCACTCCTAGGAACCCTCAAAGACCATCACATCCCCCGAGACAGCTTCATCTTCCAACACGATAACGACCCCAAGCACACCGCACACCTTACGAAGGAGTGGTTGCATGAACACAACATCCCTGTTCTCCCCTGGCCCTCGAGCTCTCCTGACATGAACATCATCGAACATGTCTGGGATGAGTTAGATCGCCGTGTCCGCCGTCGCAACCCTCTTCCTCGAAACCTCAAGGAGCTATGGGATGCCTTGCAACAGGAGTGGTACGGACTGGAGAAGGACTTCATTGCCAAGCTTTATCATTCACTCCCTGACCGTGTACGGGCCCTTAGAGAGGCCAAAGGTGGACATACACGTTACTGAGTTGTTTGTTCATGTTTACCAGTTTACCAGTATTTTATACCACGGTCATTACCCTTTGTGCGCTTACCCATAACCCCAGTCATGTACTTGTTACTTAAATAACTCAGGCATCACTGGGCCAAATTGCATCGTTCCTTCACTCAGTCATGCAGAATGGGAAGGCCTATAATTCACAAAAGAAAGCAAGTACATATGTCTAATATTGACAAAGTTACGGGGAGAATATAGTGCATGGCCTGGGGCGGGCATTATTTTTGTCTGTCACTGTATCTGGTGTTGTATTAGTATCTTTTTGGAAACTCCGATGCTCCGGCTGAGTTGGGGGGCGGGGGAAGGCGGGCCGTGTGTGAGATAAGTATGTCGCGGTAGAACACTCGGGCGTCGGCGTGAGCGAACGCCGATCGCCAGTCCTCTGTTCTCCAGCAATATAATTACCGGATCTTGTCTCTCTGCGGCCCACTGGCCGCATTGCATGACCAGCTAAATGCATGTGCACGCGGCATGGATAAGTACGATTTGTGTCGGAAGTTGTTTATTGACGCCCTTGAATCTATCTGTGATCTAAGGTTACTTCCTACTGAATGCATACTACACTAGTACTGCAGGTAGAGGAACCCTCGGTTGCCCTCCCGTGGGGGGAATCGGGATGTCGGCCAGCAAACGCGTGACGTCACGCGTTTGATCCGTGCATGGTTGGCGGCGGAGCGCCCAGAGTCATCGGCGTGTCCCCGCTGTTACAGTAGTACCCGTGTAGCTACGTGTATAACCATAGGAATGCTTGGAGGATTTTCTACACCTATTTTGCGGTGAGTTCATACTGCCTTCTCGATTCAAACCTCTGGTATGTACGGGGGAAAACAGCTGCCCGTGAGGTGGTCAGCAAGTCCCTTGACTAGGGACTTCCAACTTGAATAAGTACAGTTACTCAAAGTCTATACCTGGGCTAATCACTCTGTACTTTTTCTCGCATGTCTGTGAGTTGTCAGCAATGCTTTTTCGAAGCTCGGAAGGATTGCAGTTACTTATGGCTTTACCCCACTTTGCCCGCAGAATACTTAGCCTGAGATTAGATCTAGGTTAGTCTGTCAATCTAATCTAATCTAATCTCCCCGCGCGATCGACAAGAGATCCGTTTTGCGAGTCAAAATTTGGTCGGCATCTCCTCCTCCTCCTCCCACCTTGCAGCCATGGCCCCCCTAACCCACCCATCGATCAAAGGTGTGTGCTGCTTGCTTTCTTTGCGCGTTGTGGAAGCGTTTTGGATCGAGGAAGCGTTTGGAAAAAGGCGAGTCACAGGCGAGGGATATGGAATGAGATGTGAGGAGCGGAGGATTCCTGACACGGATCGCGAACGCTCTGCGCCAAGTACGGGCGCGAAGCGTGGTCGAAGCGTTGTAGATTGTCACTGAAGGCAGATGGACATCGATCTGCGGGGGAGGATCCGAAGTGGAGGCTGGATCTGGGTTATAGTGAGGCGAGTGTCCGCGGCTGGGGAACGCAGTATACTGGTGGGGTATACGCAGAAAGAGACCCGGGAGTGCTTTGAAGTCAGACGAACCTCCATCTTCACTTGCGGCTAGAAACGTAGAGAACCCACACTGATATCCTGCCCTTTATAGACGGCTGGTTCCGCGAAATCTCCTCGCAATGGCCGGGTCAGGCCATGACCCTCAAGGTCAACAAAATCCTCCACGTCGAGAAGTCCCTCTACCAGGACGTGCTCGTCTTCGAGTCCGAGTCGTACGGCAACGTCCTCATCCTCGACGGCGTCATCCAGTGCACGGAGCGCGACGAGTTCTCGTACCAGGAGATGATCGCGCACATCCCGCTCGCCAGCCACCCCAACCCCAAGAAGGTGCTTGTGATCGGCGGCGGTGACGGCGGCGTCGTCCGCGAGGTCCTCAAGCACGACACCGTCGAGGAGGTCGTGCTCTGCGACATTGACGAGGCCGTCATCCGCGTGTCGAAGCAGTACCTCCCGCACATGTCCTCCCTCCTCAACGATCCCCGTGTCACCGTCTTCGTCGGCGACGGCTTCAAGTTTCTCGCGGACAACACCTCGACCTACGACGTGATAATCACCGACTCCTCCGACCCCGTCGGTCCCGCCGCCTCCCTCTTCCAGAAGCCGTACTTTGAGCTCCTCCGCGACGCGCTGACCCCCGGCGGCCACATCTCCACCCAGGGCGAGTGCCTCTGGATCCACCTCGACCTCATCCAGGACCTGCTCAAGACGACCCGGAGCCTGTTCGCCGTCGCGGAGTACGCGTACACGACCATCCCCACCTACCCCTCTGGCCAGATCGGCTTCATGGTCGCCTCGAAGGAGGCCGGCCGCGACCTCTCGAAGCCGCTCCGCACGGTCCCGAACACGCGCTACTACAACGCCGAGGTGCACAAGGCCGCGTTTGTGCTCCCCGAGTTCGGCCGCTCGCTGCTCAAGGAGGGCAAGGACCTGCGCCCCAAGTTTGGCCGGGCTGCGTTCACCGGTACCCCTACGAAGAAGGTCCTCCTCCTTGGCAGCGGCGCTGTTGCCCGCCCTTGCGCCGAGTACGTCGTCCGCAACCCGGACAACGCCTTGACTGTCGGTGAGTACTGCTGCCTGCGGTGTCTCGCATTTGCTGACTTTTCGCAGCTTGCCGTACGCTCAAGACCGCCGAGGCGCTCATCAGCGATCTGCCCAACGCGACCGCTGTCTCGCTCGACGCTGGATCCGAGGATCCCGAGAAGCAGGCTGCGCTCGAGAAGGCGATCGCGGAGAGCGACCTCGTCATCTCGCTGGTCCCCTACATCCACCACGTCAACGTAATCAAGGCGGCGATCAAGGGCAAGACGAACGTGGTCACGACGAGCTACATCAGCCCCGGCATCCGCGAGCTCGAGGACGAGATCAAGAAGGCGGGCATCGTCGTTATGAACGAGATCGGCCTCGACCCCGGTGTCGACCACCTGTACGCGATCAAGACGATCGACGAGGTGCACGCGCAGGGCGGGAAGATCAAGGAGTTCCACTCGTTCTGCGGCGGGCTGCCCGCGCCGGAGTGCTCGGACAACCCGCTCGGGTACAAGTTCTCGTGGTCGCCGCGCGGCGTGCTCCTCGCGCTGCTCAACAACGCGTCGTACCTCGCGAACGGGCAGGAAGTCAACGTGCCCGGCGCGGAGCTGATGAACGTCGCGAAGCCGTACTACATCACGCCCGCGTTCGCGTTTGTCGCGTACCCGAACCGCAACTCGTCGCCGTTCCGCGAGTACTACAACATCCCCGAGGCGGAGACCGTGATCCGTGGCACGCTGCGCTACCAGGGCTTCCCCGAGTTCGTCAAGGCGCTCGTTGCGCTCGGATGGCTCAACATGGAGAAGAAGCCGTGGTTGAAGGAGGGCCTGACGTGGGCGGAGATCTTCCAGCAGTCCATCGGCGCTGCTGACGCAAGCGAGAGGTACGTCCACATGGGCATGTCGGATTGTCTGCAGTGGTTGACCTGTCTTCCACAGCACGCTCGTCGCGAAGGTGAAGGAGATCTGCCAATTCCCGAACGAGAGCGAGGCCCACCGCATCATCTCTGGGCTGAAGTGGATCGGCCTCTTCTCCTCGGAGAAGGCGGCAGTCCACGACGGCAACCTGCTCGACACGTTGTGCGCGCAGCTGCAGACGCTGATGGCGTACGGGCCCGGGGAGCGCGACCTCGTGATGCTCCAGCACAAGTTCATCATCGAGTGGGCGGACGGCCGGCGCGAAACGCGCACGTCGACGCTCGAGGCGTACGGCGACCCGTCCGGCCACTCCGCGATGGCGCTGTACGTTGGCGTGCCGTGCGGTATCGCGGTGCAGCTCGTGCTCGACGGGAAGCTGAACACCCCGGGAGTGCTTGCGCCGTACTCGAAGGAGATCTGCGACCCCATCCGTGAGATCCTTGAGTCGCACGGCATGGGTCTCATCGAGAAGGTGTTGTGAGCTTGAGGTCCTTGGGTTATGATGACCATGGGTGCCGCGCGTGCTGGCGGGGCATATGCAGGAGAAGAAAAGGTAGATTGTATCATATAGGGCTTATGCGCTGTATCAACATAGACGTACTGAACGAAGGCTCGACTCGGTAAGGTCATCCACTACGCCGGCCTCTCGTGTTGTCTCCCCTAGGCAGACGATTGACGGGTCTATTGAGTGGGGGAAGGACGACCCGACACCTCTTGTGAGTCGTCAGTATAGTCGGAGACGCTAAGCGCCGTCAAGGGAAAGTCCTGCCTGAGATTTTTTTGCCTGTAGTTCTCTCACTCGAACCATCATCCTCCACGCAAACCATGGATGCAGATTACCACTGTCTTGAATTCCCACTCTTGCTTGCGCCTCCTCTACGCATTCCCGCTGATTCCGTCTCTGATGAGTCCGCTCACAATAAGTACTATCGCTTCCTCGTCGATTGCTACTACGAATACCCCGCCACCCAACGCGCCCGTGTCTCCGACTTGCAGGATGCCGTCCTTAAGCAAGTTCATGACATCCCAGAGTACAGGAACCGTTCCGACAGTGATTTCGTGATCAATATTCACGAGGTGCGACGGTTTGGCTGTTGCTCGTAGGATCACACATGGCTCCTTCATGCGCATCTCCCACAGTGCATACGATTACCTCTGCCTTCCGCTCCAACCTACAACAGCAAGAAAGAGGCTTGTGAAGTAATCGACGTCGACTGGTTGTCACGGAATGCGTCCCCAGTTATCTCTTCACGTCTACCAATAGCAAATCTGAAGACGGATTGTCTTGTCGCCGTTCTAAGTACGTGTATGCTTGAGCTTGCAGCCCTGCAGCATCTGTCACCGCTTACGCCGCAACAAACAGCTATTATTGCATCCTCGCGCTCGCTACCTCTGTCTATAGTGCAAGAAGTGAATGCGTCACCAGGACAGATCCGTCAGTCCCGTTGCCTTTTGAACTGATGGGGAAGTTGAGCATCTGACGTGCTCCTCAGGCCGTGAACAAATCGCTGCCGCCGCGCAGAAACGGGACTCTCCCTCAACTGGGGCCACCCTCTCACAGCGGTTGAAGACTCAGACGGCAGCCTGCATAGACGCAGTGCATAACGGCCGCCCCATCGAGTTGACGGGCGCGCCCATCACCATCTACCATCCCGCGTTCGCCAACTTCCTGAAATACATGGAGGAACCTCGTGTCTTCACCCCCGAGGAGTTGGACGTTGCGCAGGACTTCATCACGCAGGCCGCCGCTTACCACAAACACGCAAGCAGGCGGCATAAATTGTCGCCATCGATGAGTGCGGGGGTACACCAATTTGTCCTCGAACTCACGCCCATCTCGAACAGCACAGGCACATTCACCACTGATGGGGCGATGTTTGCTAGCAGGGAGACACCCGATGGCTTCTGCCCACTTATTGGAGCGCACGAGCTCAGGCCGGAGATTGGGGAGGGCGGGTGCGACCCGAGTGCCCAGGCTGAGAACGTATATGTTGCCTATTACTCGTCTGATGAGGTGAGTCGCGCGTGTAGCTATGCAGTTGCGGAGCTCATAATATGATTGTAGGCTCGTCCTATTCGTGAACAGTGCTGCTGTCCGGCAGTCCTCATAGGTTCGACAGGCCCGAATCTGCAAGTCAGCGGTGCAGTTTTCGCCGATCAGTTCATCGTACAGAATCTTGGGGACAGCGTCTCCGTCGTCCCTCGGCTCAACCGGAAAGGGCGCTCGTTGCTCGACGATGCGGGCTATCGGGTCGCGCAACTCTTCTATGCGTTGCGGATGTGTCTCAGGGAGCTGGACGACTACTACGCCGATCTTATAGACTCGGTGACCATTCCCAAGTCGCACCCGGGCGCTGTCGGTGTCATGCCTGGACGTCCTATTAGACCGTTCATCCGAGCAGCGCGTGGTTTGCAACCGCCGCCCATGGTCAGCCCCCACTTCAAAACATATAAGGACCAACAGGGCAAGGCCGTCGTACTCACCTACAAGAAACGACTGGAGATGGAGTTTCCTGGGAAGGCGGTCTTTGTTGCAGAGGCGAAAACCGAGACCGAGACGGTCGATGTCGTGGTTAAGTTTGCGCCCGCGTACTGCCAGGCCGCGCACGAGCTGCTCGCGAGCGCGTCGCCTCCACAGGCACCAAAGCTGCGACACTGCAAGTTCGTCGAGTCGGTCGGGACGTGGGTCGTCGTGATGGACTACGTGAAGGGCAGGGAGGTCAACGGTGTCCTGGAGGATCCGGCGCACATCGCTTCTCTCGAGAACGCTGTCACGACGCTGCATGCTAAGGGCTTCGTCTTCGGGGACCTACGCAAGCGGAACGTGTTTGTGGTCGAAAACACGGTGGTGCTGATCGACTTCGATTGGTGCGGCGAGGAAGGGACGGCGCGGTATCCGAGCGACATCGTACTCCAGAAGGGAGTGTGGCACCCCGCTGTGGGGCGGGGAGAACTGTTGAAGAAGATGCACGATAGGTACCACTTCCATGCGCTCACGGGCAGGACGTTACCACCAATGTAGTGCTTGCATTTTGTGCCCCCTGGCTTCGAGTTCTATCGCACTGCGTGTCAAGTTCCTCGATAAAACGTTTCGCGGTCGTGTGAACAGTGTACGTACATCTCTGATTTATTCAGCTCGCAGTTGACCAGGGTACTCCAGTCCTTGGTGTCCTCAACAACCCGTACGCTCTCGCTTTGACTGTGATATAGGACGCCGGAGGGATCACCGAGAGGTCGGGAGTGACATGGCACATGCGACGTCAGGCAGTCACCGTGCCTCCAAGTTTACAGTCGCGATGACTTCACGGGTACCCTCGTTTTGACCTCCGCCGGAGGAGGACAAGGAGCCCCCATCACCGCGGAGATGACTGTGAGTACGTGGCGGCATGCCGATGAGGTCGTCCTCGTGCATGCCGCAACATGGTAGAGCAATACCTTTCGCGCATGGTGATGGAGATTACAAGCTGTCCTAACGAAAGATGGAGACGTCAGGAGCCTGCGGCAAGTCGACAGGATCACAGTCGGACGTACCGTGGAAAGCACGGCAAGGCAGTACGTCATAGTTTAACGTACTGCGGGCGGCACGTTCCTAGGTTGTGGACCGGCTTGAGAATTTCCGCGTTTGATAGATATGGTGCAAGCAAGTAGTCTGTGACGTTGAGGAGCGGGACCGAGCCTTGACGCTAGGAACAGCTTGAGCATGCAGGAGCCTCCTACGTCTGGAACTCGGAGCACCACTGTCGCATTGAAGAGCACCACAGGACGGAGAAACATCGAGCTGAACCGACAGAGGATGGACACAATGCCCGAACCGGCGTCGTTGAGTACAGTGCCCTTGGATGTTTTTCGTCGCAAGTCCGCCATGTGCCCGACAGGAGCCTGAGGTGGAGCCGCGCTGACAAGCATGGCCCCGACCTACAGCCGCAAGCGATGAAGAAAGGCAGGCTCACGGCCGTCGTCCATCTGCCAAGAGTGGAGCAACATTCAGTAGTACACGGAGTCCAACGAGACGAGTACTCATAATCGTCATTGTGCCCGGACGGTCACGGCCCTCATGCGGGCGGGTTCAAGGTCGTGGCGTCACGACAGCGCTCCTGCGGGTACATAAGAGCTAATGCTTGTAGACACAGTACCATCAAGCACTCACCAGTCGTTCTCGCATTCGCATCCACATTCATCCACCGCGCTCACCGACCATGTTCTCCAAGCTCTTCACCATTGCCTCCCTCGCAATCCTTGCTGTCGCCACCCCGACCCCCGGCGGCGGGTCGGGCTCGTCCGGTTCCTGCAGCACCGAGCCAATCCAATGCTGCGATAGCACCGCAAAGGCCAGCGATCCCGCTGCGGCGGGCATCCTGAAGTCGATCGGGGTCGTCGTGCAGGATGTTGACGCCCTTGTTGGGCTCACCTGCTCCCCGATCACCGTCATCGGCGTCGGTACCGGTGATAGCTGGTACGTTGCGGTGTGATAACTTGCAGGAAGAGAACGGTTCACTGACCTGCATCACAGCGATGCGCAGGCCGTCTGCTGCGAAGACAACTCGCACGGTAAGCCTGCATACGACCGCGCTCGTGATGCACGAGGACCTGTGAAGTGACTTACCTGTTCGTCATTGCAGGAGGACTTATCTCCATTGGATGCGTCCCCGTGACTCTCTAGAGGGTCTCCGTGGAGGAAGGCGGCGGACACTGGCAGAAGCTGGCAGTGACGTTGCCACGCGTGTTACGTGTCTATATCCGAACTGTTTGATCCCTGCTTTGTACGAATCGCATAGAGCTTCACGCACCATGTGAAAGAGGGAATGCAAAGCAGAATTCAGCCCGGAAATCAAACACACAGCTATAGGACCTGCGGAGACTATCACTTGCCTCGCCGCTCGACTCCGATTAACTTCGAATCGGACGTCGGAGTCGGATATATCCGCGCAGATGACCAGACGATACCTTCCGTAAGTGTTACCGCATACGACCTAGTAAAATATATCCAGTCGGGATGTGTGGAGGACGGGGTAGCCAGCTAGCAGCCCTCAAGTACTCGTAGGGGACGATGACAGTCGGGAGCAAGCCGACCCTACCAGATCAGCCGCCCAGCCTCAGCCTGGGCGCTACGGATCTTCGATCCCTACCACCGCCGTCTACTCAGTGTTGCCTTAGCCACGATACCGTAGTGTAGCTGGACTTACCTTCTGTGGAGTGTTACAGGATGACAACTAGTGGAGGGCAACTTGGTCAGTACCGTGGCCCGTGCTCGGACTAGAGGACTAGTACCTGAGACGCAGACGCTATTCCTGTCGTGGGTGTGGCAGCTCGGCACGATACTGTACCTGCGCCCGGTGTCGTTTGTTACTGACACACGGACGGGCCCGAAGGACTCCTCTATTAGGACGCCATCTAAGTAGACTTCCTGGTAGATTAGACGCCTGTACCTGTGCTGTCGCTACCGAAATAGTACCCGTCCTCCTCCTCCTCCAATCGACCCGAGGTACCCGACTGCGTAGAAAAGCTACAAGGACGCAAGAGACGATGTCCGAGCTACAAGGTGAGCCCTGATAGCCCCATAACCATACGGGTCTGGGGAGTTTACGCAGATGAACAGTTGTGAAGACCGAGTCTCTGCCGATTCTTCTTCCAGTAGAGATCATCCTCATTGTCATGGAAGTCAACAAGCACGACACCCGTACTCTCCAAAGCTGGGAGATGACGTGTCTCTTACTGTCGATGCACGCTCGCGCACTCCTATTCCACCGGACGAGGCTTGAGTGTTCCAGCAAATCCTGCAGGACTACCGGTTTCGCGCACCTGCTCGAGTCGAAGCCAAGCATCGGGGAACTCGTGATAGAGCTCCAACTGTGGGCGCCCCAACGATCACCAAGTATCCTCTTGAAGATGACTTCGACCCAAGCGGGATCCCATGGCATCGCCTTCCGCACTTGCGCACGCTGCGGATGACACACCTCGTATCCTGCTCCATGTCCGACCTGTTCACCGTCCTGGACTCAACGCCATCGATAGAGAAGCTAGAAATTATACAGAGGATGTGGTCAGAAGGGAGGCGTCTGCCGCCCTTGGACGGCGGGCTGACAGAGGCGTCCGCAAATCCATTTCCGCGCCTCAAGGACCTGAGAGTCGTGCCGGGTACTTGTGACGCATGGTCTTTTGTGTGGCATCTCCAGAAACGCGTTACAAATCTGTCGCTGGAATCATTGGAAGTAGAATGGGAACCCTCGTCCACCGATTGCATCGCGTGGATTGAGCTGGTTACACTGCAAAGAAATCATCCTTTCCAGTGGCGCCAAATGATTACAAATAGAACTAAATTTTGATTCTTTTCCAATTGGGATCTTGATCAAGGTAAATTACAAAAGGTCGTGGAATAAAACATTCATAATTACTTGCGGTGCTAAACCGGAACAATCTTAACTTAACTCCTACGCACTTCATGCCCAAGCAAAGTAAGTATTTATGACTAATGACATCTTGGGAAATATAAGTGTTTCTGGTCAACCTTTGTGGCAAAGATAACACGCCTGCTCCGCAATTCTGTAGTCACAGTATTATATCAAAATCATGCAACTACAGGCAGCTATCCACTGATATAGGGTACAAACTAATCAGAACACCAATACCACACCTTTCTTGAAACCTGTCCAACCCTTTCCACTGATCATCTGTCAGATTATATCTAGATATATCGCAATGGGGCAATGGTAGCAATGCATTCACAGGGAAAATCTTGAGATATATGGGAGCCATTGGCAATAATGACAACTTAACCTTTTGTACTTGCATACTCTGCTTAGTGATATGTTGAAGATTTAGTCAAAAGAGATGATTGACCCTTCATTGCCTTTTGGATTGGATGGAGGCACAACATTACAGAGCATAAAAGTCCACAATCTCACCCTTTTCAATCAACATAGAAGGGTCAATTTGCTTGTATACAGTATATGCAATTGCAGTGCATGATATCCCTGGCCAAAATGCATTTATGTCAAAACTATACCAGAATGTAAGTATAAAGATCTGCCAGATTGGGCAGGCTGAGGAAAGGCTATGCTTTGGTCTACTAGAAAAGGAGTAAGAAATGCTTGTGTGATCAGCATACTGGCAAGTGAAATGGCTCCAGTTGTGATATATTGCACCGCACAGTTGAAGTGTATGTAATTATATAACTCACCAGCGATGTTGATGTGGACACACGAGTTAGGTATCAGTTGAGCTGTTGCAAGACTCTTGATGGCAAGGATTGGCTGCAGCATTCTCAGCGTAGAGACAGTGTTGACCAAGTGGTTGCAACTGGCACAGGGCTGACATATGCGATGCGTTTACGTTGATTTGACAGTTCCATCTCTTCAGTGCTGGTGCACGCGACGCTGTCCAGCACTCATTCGCTGCATGTTTTGTTCCCGGATGACTATGGGTGAGGGTGCCTGTCACCTGGTCGGGGTCTATCAAGGTCTTGCTGGTATCTATGCATGGCGTCAGCTCTGATGCCGGGGCCTTGGACCAATTCAATGCTGGATGGACATGGGAAGGCACATAGTGTACTCCTTTCCAAGCTTGAAATGTGCGCAGAAGGGTGCCACAGGTGTCGCCAACGACAGAAGGGCATAACTCGTCTCCGAGACGGAGGTGTGTGAGGTCGTCCAGCAGTTCTAGTTCTTGAAACTCTCGGTGTAGTGCAGATGATGTCCCGGAGCGAATCTTGGTATTATCGAATTTGCCAACTATCAATGTACCTTCAAGAGAAGAACTGCGAGATAAGCATGTATATATTGATTGGTGGTTCTTACAGAACTCGAGCTTGCAGACGTTGGAGTGGTGGGTGTGCCCCTGGGATGCAAAATCAGTCATAGCAAAGTTTGGTAGGACTGTCACCTGTTTGCGCTGTACATAGACAACAAGATCATCTGCAGGAAGGGTGCATCTCACAGTCTTCTTCATCTTGGTGAATGGGATTACATTTTCAGAGAGCCCTGGGAGGCGTGTCATGCGCGGAGGGTTAGCAAGCTTGACGTACAGTGTGTCTAATGTGTACTTGCCACAGCTCATGCAATGGGAGTCCCAACTGACCACTGTCATGGCTGCACCATTCGTAGCGCACAGCTCAGTGGCTTCATTGTACTTCAGCAGGACAGGCATGTCCACACAGAGATAGAGAACGCCAGCATGATGTTTGTCATGGTCAGTGGACCAGCACCCCTTTTCGCTTTCCCTGGAAGTTTCATTTTCCCAACTTGATCCCTTTTCCTACTTCGTACACACCCCATTTTGGACTCCTTGATCTCATTCTCGCATGCGCACCTGTATGCTCTGCTCCCACGACCGCATGCCTTGTTCTCGCACTTACCATCCTGTTACCATGTGTTTTCCCACCCTTTTGTCTCCCACTCGTACAGCCTTGCTCCCTTTTCCGCATGAGTCACTTTCACTGGCACGTGATTGTTCTGAGTAGACCAGTATATAAACCCCTCCCAGCGCTTACCTAGTCCCCATCTCGACCTCTTGGTCATTGGGACTAGGTGCACTTTTCCCCCATGTACTTTTCCTTTTCTCTGTGCTAATATACCTTAAGCTTGGTCATTGGGACTAGTCTGTCGCAGTGCGCGTGAAGACTAGCTATCGACGACTTCGTGCCTCCGAGCCGGTCATTGCTCTGCCCTCGTCGAGTTCTCTCTCTCTATCTCCCTTTCAGCTCCTTGCCGCTCGCCCCCCAGACCGTCGCCGATCGACGTCTGGTGTCTACGCGCCTAGTTGCTGCGACAATGTTTCGTTAGCGCAGGGGGTAAGTTCCAGAGGATGCTTTGGATGTGTGGGCAGATCGTGTTTGTTGTGTGCACTGGGTCTACAGTGCTGTCATTAAGGTGCTGCACTTGGCAATTGGATGCTCCGTCTTTATTCTTTCCCCACAGGTCTGATGAAAAGAAGCTACGAACAGGCAATTCACAAGCTTTGGCGAAGTCCCGTACCCGTTCTGCATTGATAGCATCCCGATTAGCATTCCAAGCAGTGATAATGGATACATCGCGGAAATGATCATGTCCCATTTCAGACGGTCCCTGGCTGGACTGTACATGCCTCATGAGGAGGGCAATATCCTCCTTCATGCAGCGCGCAAACTGCATGTTCTTGAGCGCTGTTCGAAAGTGGATATCGTCGTCAGACATCCCATTCTGGTGCATGTTCTGATGGAGTATGACCACCGTTGTGAACTGTGTTGAAGTGGCACAAGAGAGGAGTCGAGAGCAGAAGTGGATAGATAACATAGCCGCTGAGGCTCGAGACTAAGTACATCAGAATGTGTACAAAGGACATCAGTAAAGTAAGTAAGTCCGATAAGTTATAGTCAGTAAAAGAGATACAATACGGTAAGTAAACGTAAAGAGCTCATAGTGTAAGTAAATGGCCATGAGTATCGCTATACTCCAACACTCCCCCTCAACTCGTCATCCGACAAAATGCCGAGTTGCTTCCTCAGATAATGGAAATGCTCGTGCGGTAGCGCCTTCGTGAACAAGTCCGCAATGTTGTCATTTGTCGGGACATATTTGAGTGCGATAGTCCTGGCCTCGACACACTCCCAAATGAAATGGTGCCTCATGTCGATGTGCGTGTGTTGGACGTTGTCCTTCGACAGTGCAATTGCTGACAGGTTGTCCGCGTTTAGACATGTTGCCTGCTCTTGATCGAAAGTGAGCTCGCTTAGGAGCATGCACATCCAGATGGCATGCCTGGCTGCGTAGTGTCGCGGCGACTAGGCGCGTAGACACCAGACGTCGATCGGCGACGGTCTGAGGGGCGAGCAGCGAGGAGCCGAAAGGGAGATAGAGAGAGAGAGAACTCGACGGGGGCAGAGCAACGACCAGCTCGAAGGCACGAAGTCGTCGATAGCTAGTCTTCATGCGCACTGCGACAGACTAGTCCCAATGACCAAGGTATATGGGGGAAAAGCGCACCTAGTCCCAATGACCAAGAGGTCGAGATGGGGACTAGGTAAGTGCTGGGAGGGGTTTATATACTGGTCTACTCAGAACAATCACGTGCCAGTGGAAGTGACTCATGCGGGAAAGGGAGCAAGGCTGTACAAGTGGGAGACAAAAGGGTGGGAAAACACATGGTAACAGGATGGTAAGTGCGAGAACAAAGCATGCGGTCGTGGGAACAGAGCATACGGGTGCGAGAACAAGATGAAGGAGTCTGAAGTGGGGTGTGTATGAAGTAGGAAAGGGGTTGAGATGGGAAACTGGAACTTCCAGGGAAGATGAAAAGGGTGCTGGTCCACTGACCGTGACACGTAGGACACCGCCATGTACTCCGCTTCGGTTGAGGATAGTGCGACAACTACCTGTTTCTTGGAGCTCCACGTGACGAGTCCACTACCAATTAAGAACACGTAGCCTGAGATCGACTTGCGGTCTACAGGGTTTGCTCCCCAATCCGCATCTGTGTATCCTTCCAAGCGGAAATCTCATAGAACGCCCGCGCGCTCGGCTCCCCCTTACGCCCATAGGTTATCCCGTAGTCCAGCAACCCCTTGAGGTAGCGAAACATGCATTTTACTGCGGTCCAGTGAGCCGGGCCAGGGTGCGAGGCAAACTGTGACAGCGTCTGGACTGCGTAGCTGATATCTGGGCGTGTCCCGAGTGCCGCGTACAACAACGTCCCGATGGCCGCCTGATATGGGATGTCCTTCATCTCCGAAAGGTCAGCGTCCTCTGGCTCCTTGAGGAGCTTGACGTTCGGGTCCATGGGCATGCTGACCGGTGCGCAATCGGACATTCCATAGCGCTTGAGTGCTGACAAGATGTATTGTCTCTGTCTGATCGTGATGGTGGATGCCTGCTCATCCATCGCAACCTCGAAACCAAGCAGCAGACGTGGTTTGCCAAGGCTAGTGATGTCATAGTGCTGCTGGAGTTGCTTCTCGAAGTCGTCCATCAGTCCTGTCATGTCCGCGCCGCCAAGCATGTCATCTACATGGATGCCAAAGACAATCATCTCTCCACGGACCATCTTGATGTATATGCACAAGTCTGCCGATAGCCGTCGAAAACTCAGCTTCTCGACCATGGTGGTATTGAAGTGCTGATTCCACATCCAACCACCTGGCTTGAGTCCGTACAGCGCTTTGACGAGCCTGAGAACACATCCAGATCCGTCGTTGAAACCCGGGGGTTGCCGCATGTATATCTCCTCCTCCACGGGAGCGTTCAAGTACGCGCCGACGACGTCATACTGACGCGCTACCATCTTGCGTTCAGCAATAATGGCCAGCAGGACCCGGAGTGAGTCCATTCGCACGACCGATGCGAAAGTCTCGAAGTAGTCCAGGCCTGGGACTTGACTGAAATCTTGAGCCACGAGCCGGGCCTTGTACCTGACGATCCTCCCTTCCGAATTGCGCTTGAGCCTGTACACCCATCTGCAGCCGATCGGGTGCCTCCCTGCAGGTAAGTCCGTCGCTTCAAAAGTACCGAGTTTCTGAAGTTGAGAGTATTCAGCCTCCATTGCAGCCTGCCAGTCAGGCCACTCTGGTTGAGCTTGTGCCTCCTTGAGGTTCTGTGGCTCTGAGACACTCTCTGTGCCATGCAGGGTCAGCAAACACAAGACATGCACCTCCTCGTACGGGACCTTCTCTCTGGTCTCGTGGAGTGCCTTGTAGTTGATCCGTGCAGCCGCCTTCTGCTTCTCCCGCTTCGGTGCCTCGTCCCTGGATGGCTGTGCTCCTCCTGGTCCTGGTGCCTCCTCAAAATCCTCCGCCCATCCTCTGCTCGTCCCTGAGCGCTGATCTGACGGTGTTATCTGCCCGCCTTGTGCCTCTGCGCCACTGACACTCTCCGCCGCTCGTCTCTCCTGCGTCCCTGCACCACTGTCACTCTCTGGTGCCCGTGCGCTGCTATTCTCCCCCTCGAGCGGCTGAGAGGGAAGCTCAATGTACTCATAGTCATCCTCGTCCTGTTGTACGGTTCGTTTAGGGACTGCGAACATGATGTTGCATGACTTTCCAACACGCCAAGCAACCGGGTCGTAGTACCGCCAGGCCTTGCTGCCGTCGGCTACCTCCATAAAGAACATGGGTTTTGATTTGGGGTCAAGCTTGGTCCGATATTCCGGAGAGGTCAGAACCCAGCACCGGGAGCCCCACTCTTGTAGGTTCAAGACATCAGGCTTCTGTCCGGTCCACACTTCGTCCGGTTCTTGTCCTTCAGTGCACGAGTGGGCAGTCAGTTCTTCAGATAGAGGATGTGCCACAGCTTCGGGCCACAAGAACTTCAGCATCTTCATCGCGATCATGATCGTACGTACGCGCTCCATGACTGTCCGGCAAGTACATTCTGCAATTCCGTTCTGCGCAGAGGACTTTGGTGCGGTTGTGTCCAGTTCAATGCCCTTGGCCTGTAGATAGGCGGTGAACTCGTCATTGATGAACTCGCCGCCGTTGTCACAGCGGATCTTCTTGAGCTTCACACCGAACTTGTTCTCGACATACGCCTTTAGTCCTTGAAATGCCCGAAGGCCTCGTATTTGTGCTTGCCGAACGCACGTCTAGATCACCGCCCCTTTCCGTCTGTGAACGCCCACCAATACCGCTCTCCCCAAATTCCCACCGTCGACGCTGGCCCCCACGTATCCATCACTGTCATCTCCCCGATCTCCGTGAACTCCGTCTCCGACTTCTTCGGTATGACGCCACCGTCTGCTTGCCCTGTACGCATGCCTCGCATTGGTCCATTGGAGGCTCCGACTCGTCGACCTCCATGCCTGTTACAAGGCCCTTCTTGTACATGGCGATGATGGCTTTCATGCCCGGGTGACCTAGGATGCAATGCCATTGATGATAAGTCGGCTTCCATCTCGGGCGACATACCGCTGTCGCGTACGATCTCTCGGTTGTCGAGATCTCCGCGTGTCTGTCCATCTCGTAGAGGTAATTGCCGATGCGCTTCCCAATTGCGTACGCGCGTCCCTTCGCGTTCTTGAAGCAGATCCGACTGCCACCGAGCTTGACGAGGTGCCTGCTTGCCTCGACGCATTCGACTGAGATGAGGT